>PVIY010032406.1:0-29009 GCA_004026745.1 Myrmecophaga tridactyla
TGGGATTTTTTGGAGACTCCTTGCTATTCAAACTGTGGTGCAGGGTTTGTGGACCAGCCACCTCGGCCTCACCTGGGAGCTTGTTAGAAAGGTAGAATCTCAGGCCACACCAGACTTATTGAATCAGAATCTATAATTTGACGCCCAAGGAATTCACATGCACAGTCAAGTCTGAGAAGCACAGATAAAAATTAAATGAGACCATGTAGGTTATAACCTAGCACAAAGCCTGTGTGCACACGGTCATTTTGGCCAGTGTGGGGAAAGAGTGACTTGCAAAATTCTGGAGATAAACAGAGGTTCTGAGCTTTGTTGAGGTTCAGACCATGGAGGCAATGGCCATGGCAAGACAGAGAAGAGTGACTGAGGAAGCACTCTTCTTGCCCAAGAGAAGCCTCCCCCCACCCCACATCTCCAAGTCATTTAACCAAAGGAAATGGAGACAAAACCCCACAGTGTTGTGGGGCAAGATAGGGAGGTGCCAGGCAACATGAGGCAAGAGCTCACGGCTGAGTGCCACCTTATTAAACAAGGGCAGAGGTATCAGCCGCTGCAAGCAGGACTGCAGGGCTCAGAGGTTTCCCTCCTGGAAATGGCAATGTCTAGATTTAAGGTAGACTTCCTGGGGGGCTAGAAATTCCTCCTCTACTTAGGATCCCTCCATCAGTGGCTTCTGTGGCCTTTAGGAGGACAACAGCAGCTGACACTTAGCACCAAGTATTTTCTGAGAATGTTTCCATATACTAACTCTACAGGCCCTGTGAGGGAGGTTCCCTTAGATTCCCCATGTTACAAACCAGGACACTGAAGCACAGAACAGTTAAGCAATTTGCCCAAGATCACAGAGCTAATAAGTGGAGGAGCCAGGCTTCCAGACCAGCTCTTCTGGCTCCAGGTCAGAACCTGGCCTGAGAGCCCCATAGCAGGGAAGTCAGGGGCAGGAAATGGTCTTCCGGGGGCTCAGTAATAATAATAGCCATGTCATTACTATTATTACAATTGCTGTCGTCATGGCAATAAGATCTCTCCCTTACTTTATTCCAGTCACTCCTAAAATGCCACCTCCACATGGAAGCCAACCCTGAATACCTAATCCAAAAGACAGCCAACCTCACTCTTTAGGATCACTTCTATCCCCTGCTTTAGCTTCCTTCATGCCCTCAGCACCACCTAACGAATGATCTGTTTGTGTCAGTTGATCTCCACGAGGGCAAAACTTGTAGTGTTGGTTCCTTGCTTTATCTCCAAGGCCTAGTACCGTGGTTGACACAGAACGGGCGCCCAATAGATGTTTGTTGAATTAGTAAATATACTGAGCGAAGGCTGATGGATGGATCAGTGGGGATCAGAGGGGACAAGAGCACTCACAGAGATGATGGGGCAGTAGAGGAGACAGGTCAGTTCTGACTGTGGATCAGGGAAAGCTTCATGGAGGAGATGGCCTCTGAGAGATCCCTGAAGACTGGATAGAAAAGTAGAGCTGCAAGGAGAGACAGCAATCCAGGCAGAGGGATGGCCAGTGCAAAGCCACGGAGCCAGGGAGAGGACGGGGGGATGGGGGACGTGGGGCACAGAGACCAATATACCTGCCTACAGCTTTGGGTTCAGGGTGGAGGGGCAGGTGAGAAGGAGGTTAAGGCAGATTGCAGAGAGCTTTACTGTAAATCTCTGATAACGGTGCGAGACCAAATACACATAATCTGTACTTTAAAATGGTTTATTAAGCTCCCATGGCTCACAATTTGATTTAACATAAAAAGACGTTACGATGACAATCTCCCTGCCACTCCAGTCCCTCCCCCCACCCGGAAAATAACTTACTTTCCCCCAGAAGTAACCACTGTTGCAGTTTTTTTTTTTTTAGTGACCAGGAAAGTCACATTTACAGCGAGGTCGCACTTGCCGAGCGGCTGTGAGCGGCGAAGGGCGCCTGCCTCGGGCCTCTGCCCCCGCCAAGCCAGGCCCGGCCTCACCCACCGCAGCCGCGTGGTCCTTCCACCCCTCCTGCCCGGAAGTCCTGCGCTAGCCACCCGCGAACAGGTGGATTTGATCGATCCTGCCCCCTTCCTTCCCACGAGCCAATCGAGCGCGCGATGCAAAATAGCCCAATTCTCCGCCCCCGACGACAACCAATGATTGGGCAGGCGCAACAGGTCAGCCAGGTTCCCATTCCGACTGGTGGCACGCAGAAGTTTGAACGTCTGAGAGCTGGAGAAAGTTAAGGACGGCCAGAAAGAAAATGCTGCAGTGAGACCGACGGCCTTGGACTGATAGAAACTGAGGTTTGAAGGACTGCTGAAGGTCGTTTCGCCTGGGCTGACCGTCGCCTTTCCTTTGCGTTGTTCTTGTCAGGTGCTCACAGTCTAAGGTGAACACAGACAAATCACCACCAGCCCGCGTGCTCCGAGTGGCGTGAGAAAAACAGGGAGAGCCCAGGTCTGCCAGCTGGGGCTATGGAAAAAGCTCCACAGAAAATCCGAAGCAGGTTCAAATCCTGTCTCTACCACTTGTTAGCTGTGTGACCCCGGGCAAGCCACAGCATCTTTCTAAGCCTCAGTTTTCTCATCTGGAAAATGGAAATAATAACACCACCTTCCTAGCTTTGATGTGAGGATCTATGGGAGAGTCAATTGGAAAGCTAAAGGGATTCCCATCTCTGTAAGCCATAGTGTTTGATGGAGAATGTTGCTTGGAGTTAGACGGACTAGAGTTCAAATTCTGATTTTCCCCGTTACTCGTGGTGCAACTTTGGGGAAGTCACTTTACCTCTGTGAATCTCGCTTTCTTCAACCCTAAAATAAGAAGTTCCAGGGGGTGGTTGGTAGGTTGCTAGTTAAGGTTTATACAGCACTTGGCAAAGTGCCAGGTCCACGTTTGGTGAATGGAGCTATGGGACCCCTCGGAACATCAGTTTCATCATCTATCATCTGGATACAGCAATAATTTCTGTCTTGCCTGCCACACAAGATTGTCATACCACTGAAGTGTCTTGTGACAATGGAAAAACACCTCACTGTTGTTAATTCATGATATTGCAACACAGTCAATACACTGGAAAAACCATGACCTTGGCTCCGGCTCTGCCTTTTATTACCTGTGTGACTTTGACAAGTTATTTCACCTCTCTAAGGCTTAGCTTCCACTCCTACAATACATCTTTATAAGGTCATTGTGGAGAGCAGTAAGATGGAATAGGTAAAAGATCCTCGTCTTTGCATGGCACACAAAGATAATACTAGAAAGTTTTTTCTTTAAATTGCCCTGAATTCTGTTTTCTAATTTCTGCCTATTGGTATTAAGATTCTATTTCAACAAACAAAATGTGGTATATATAATGGAATATTATTCAGCCATAAAAAGGAATGAAGTTCTGAGTCAAGTGACAAAAATAGATGAAACTTAGAAAGTATCATGTTAAATGAAGTAAGCCAAGCACAAAAGTTCAAATATTGCATGATCTCACTGATATTAAATAATTAGAACAAACAAATTTATAGAGTCAGAAACTGGAATATAGGTTACCAGGGGCAGGGTTGGAGGTAGGGAATGGGGAGTTAATTTGCAAATTGTACAGAGTTTCTACTTGGGGTGATGGAAAAGTTTTGGTGATGGATGATGATGATAGTAACACAAAATTGTGAGTGCAAGTAACAGCACTGAAATATATACCTGAATGTAATTGAAAGCAGGAAATTTTAGATCGTATTATCTGTTATTAGAATTAAAAAGATTTTTTTTAATCATCCATGGAGTGGCACAATACAAACACTAACCCTAAGTAAACCATGGGCTATAGTTAATAGTACAATAATAAAAATGTTCTTTCATCAATTGCAACAAATGCACCACACTAATGCAAGTTGTTAATAATAGAGGAGTGGTATATGTGAAACCTGTATTTTATGCCTGACTTTTTTCAGTAAACTTACAACATCTCTAATAATTTAAAAAAAAGATTGGGATAATGCAAGAAAACCTTCACTCAGTGTTTATACAACTAAAAATACTCTTTGAGCCAGGCACTTACCCCAGAGGCTAGTGGGATATAAACTTTGGAAAGAAAAAGAACAAATGGTTTAATGATTGTAGCTTTAATAAATTTGAATAGCTGAAAAGAAATCTCCCCCTTTGTTAATCTTTTCTTTTAAAAATTTTATTCTTTTTTTAAAAATATTTTTATTGAGATATCTTCATACACCATACAGTCCATCCAAAGTATACAATCAGTGGCTCACAATATCATCACATAGTTTTTGCATTCATCACATGATCATTTTTAGAACATTTGCATCACTCCAGAAAAAGAAATAAAGAGAAAAAAGAAAAAACTTTACATCCCATACACCTAACCCTTTCTCTCATTGACCACTAGTATTGCAATCTACCCAATTTTTTAATTCCTTATCCCCCCATTATTTGTTTATTTATTGTCCTTTTCTTTTTTTTTTTTTAACTCATCTGTCCATAGCCTGGATAAAGGAAGCATCAGCCACAAGGTTTTCACAATCACATAGTCACATTGTAAAAGCTATATAGTTATACCACCGTCTTCAAGAATCAAGGCTCCTCAGAGTGATGCTCCAATAAATCCCAGAGTGATCTGATCAGTGAGTAAAAAAGTATTTGCAAAGTCCCCTTGGGGGAATGGTGAGAAAGGGGGAAAATTCTCCCCAAGTAGAGAATTCTTGATATTCTCACAAGCAGTCAGGACAACTAAAGCAATAGGCTGAGCCCCCAATCTTGGGGTTTGCTTATATGAAACTTAACCCCACAAAGGATAGGTCAAGCCTACTTAAAAGTAGGCCTAAGAGTCACCCCCAAGAGAACCTCTTTTATTGCTCAGATGTGGCCTCTCTCTCCAGCCAACACAACAAGGAAACTCACCGCCCTCCCCCTGTCTACGTGGGACATGACTCTCAGGGGTGTGGACCTTCCTGAAAACGTGGGACAGAAATCCTAGAATGAGCTGAGACTCAGCATCAAGAGATTGAGAAAACCTTCTCGACCAAAAGGGGGAAGAGTGAAATGAGACAAAATAAAATGTCAATGGCTGAGAAATTCCAAACAAAGTCGAGAGGTTATCCTGGAGGTTATTCTTAAGCATTAAATAGATATCACCATGTTAGTCAAGATGTAATGGGAAAAAAAAAATGGAGAAAAAAGATGTAATGGAGAGACTGGAGGGAACTGTCTGAAAATGTGGAGCTGTGTTCCAGTAGCCATGTTTCTTGAAGATGATTGTATAATGATATAGCTTTCACAGTGTGACTGTGTGATTGTGAAAACCTTGTGTCTGATGCTCCTTTTATCTACTTTATCAACAGATAAGTAAAACATATGGAATACAAATAAATAATAGGGGGAACAAATGTTAAAATAAATTTAGTAGATTGAAATGCTAGTGATCAATGAAAGGGAGGGGTAAGGGGTATGGTATGAATGAATTTTTTCTGTTATCTTTTTATTTCTTTTTCTGAATCGATGCAAATGTTCTAAGAAATGATCATGATGATGAATATGCAACTACGTGATGATATTGTGAATTACTGATTATATATGTAGAACAGAATGATCATATGTTCAGAATGTTTTTGTTGTTATATTTTTTATAAAAATTAAAAAAAAAAAAAAGAATCAAGTCTTCCCCCTTTTAGAGTCATGAGACCCAGGATAGCCAATGCAGCCAGAGACCTTTGGAGATGAAAGAATATGCACCTGGGGGAGCTCCATGAAACAAGAAGCCTGGAGAAGACGCTGGAACACGTCACCATGTTCGCCATGTGCTTTTCCAGTTGAGAGAGAAACCCTGAACGTCATTGGTCTTTTTTGAGTGAAGGTAACCTCTTATTGGTGCCTTAATTTGGACATTTTTATAGCTTTGCTGTAATTGGGACATTTTCACGGCCTAGAACTATAAACTTGCAACATAATAAATTCCCCCTTTTAAAAGCTAAAAAAAGAGTCAAGGCTACTGGAACACAGTTCAACAGTTTCAGGTACTTCCCTCCAGCCACTCCAATACCCCATAAACTAAAAAGGGGATATCTATATAATGCATGAGAATAACCTCCAGGATAACCTCTCGACTGTTATCCTTATTTCAGTTTTCAACTGAAATCTCTCAGCCACTGAAACTTTATTTTGTCTCATTTCTCCCTTCCCCCTTTTGGTCAAGAAGGCTGTCTTAATCCCATGATGCCAGGTCCCAGCTCTTCCCGGGAGTCCTGTCCCACATTGCCAGGGAGATTTACACCCCTGGGAGTCATGTCCCACGTAGCCGGGAGGGCAGTGAGTTCACCTGCTGAGTTGGCTTAGAGAGAAAGGCCAAATATGAGGAAAAAAAGAGGTTCTCTGGGGGTGACTCCTAGGCATAATTTTAAGTAAGCTTAGCTTATCCTTTGCAGGAATAAGTTTCATAGGGGCGAACCCCAAGATCGAGGGCTTGACCTATTAAATTGGTTGTTCCCAATACTTGGGAGAATATCAGGAATTCCCCAAATGGGGAAGTTGAATATTTCTTCCTTTCTCCCCATCCCTCCAGGGGACTTTGCAAATACTTTTTTATTCTCTGCCCAAATTGCTCTGAGACATATTGGGGCATCACACTAACCTGAACAAATCAACAGGATCTCACTCCCTATTCAAGATTCCATATAATTATGGTGTTCGAATAAACTGACCAAACAAGTTAAATTAGATAGTGTACTACCAAAAATATAAATTTTGCACCAAATAAACATCTGTGCCTTTGGTCTCACACAGAAGTTGGAGTTTTAAAATATGGACCATATCATCCCTTACCCTGTATTCTGATTTACCTTAGTCCTATCCAGATCAGCTTCATTCATATCTCTAGCGGAAATCGGATCACTTTTTCAACTTTTTTTAACAGTTGCAGTATGGGATAATGCTGACTTTCATAGCTTCAGGGCTCTAACTCTGAGTCTCAGGTGTCACACAAATACCTGAAGTTCCAGGAAATGATCAGGTTATCCACAAATCACTCAGCATCTCAGAATTTAGAAAGAACAGTTACAACTCCAGAATAAATATGATTGCTGTAAGAGCTTACAATCAAGGAACCTTTAAAATAGGCCTCAGCCTGATAACCTATGCTCTCGATTTCAGTTCTCTGAGTTTGTATACTATATAGTCAGTCCATCTGAGTGAAGCATGATATTTGTTTTTGTTTCTGACATTTCATTCAACCTACTGTCTTCAAGTTTCATTCACCTAGTTGCATGCCTCACAAGAAATTTTATTCTTGCAAATGAACTTCAAAATCATTTTTCAAGTTCTAAAGGCATTTCAGAAACGGGGGGAAATATCTAATAGAAATAAACCAAAAGGTAATATCAGTAATATATGAAGAGATCTTCCAACCAATGATAAAAAATATATATATATATATCCAAATCTTTCAAATGGATTAAGGACATGAATGAGCAACTGATAATGTTAGTCAAAATGAACTGGAAATTGCTTTCTTATTTTAGTAACCTGGATAACCTGAGAAACTTCGCAATTACTCAGAATCTTGTAAAACTTAAATTGTGGATTTTCACTGCCGCTATTCATGACCTCCATGCCCAAGAGAACATCCTCGTGGCCTGTCCACGGAAACTCACAGAAAAGTTGCATGGTCATTGTGTAGGTTCTTTAAAAACATATTCTATATGTGTAGATGTGTGTGAGGGCGATTGTGTGTTTGCATCTGTGTAGACCAGGAATCACCCAACTGGTCCACAAGGCAAATCCAGCTGGCTGCTTGGTTATCTATTGCTCATGAGCTAAGAATGGTTTTAGGTTTTTAAAATTGGGGGAAAAGGATCAAAGGAAAATCGTATGAAATGTAAATATCAGTGTCCCTGAATAAAGCTTGCCTGGAACGCAGCTGTGCTCATTAGTTTCCATGTTGTCTGTGAAAACACGACAGAGCTCAGTAGTTGCAACATAGACGCGCAAAGCCCAAAATATTTACTATATAGCCTGAAACAGAAAAAGTTTGCCCATTTGTGGTATAGATTATTCTCATAAGATATGTAAGAATCTTGTAACAAATGGTTAACTTTGGGACAGGAACTGTGGAGCTGGGAGAAAGCAGTGAGTACAAGGCTTCCACTGTACAAACTTCCGTATCTTTTGAATCTTATATTATGGGAATGTATTATTTTTAAAGTAAGTATAATTCACCATATAATAAACTACAATCATATGATTTTGTAAATTATTATATTAAAATGAAAGAAATAAAAATGCAATAATGAAAAGAAAAATAAAATAAAATTTGGAAGTAATTTTCCATCTTATGGATGGAGGCCTGGCCTGGAGTGACAAACCAAATGCAAAGGTCTAATCACCTGGTGTCTCCACGTGCCAGAATTTACCATGGAAATCTCTAATTGTGTTTTCTTTTTTTATTCGTAAGATCAACTGGGAAAACTTCCAAACCCCAACAAAGGGTCACCTCTCAAAGGAGTCTGTTGGTGGGAACATTCTGGAAGCCACTCTGAAGTCACCGATCTATGGAAGGAGATGACTGGGCCCTAGGGCAACTTCCCCAGCTTCAGAGGTATTTATTCTATTCCTGGCCTGGGGTGAGTCACTCCTCCCCGCTGGGCTGGCCTTCCAGCCCCAGTTAAGGAAGAATGCCTCATTAAGGAGAACTGACCACACACCCTCCCATGCCTTATATGGGTATCCACCAGCCCTGGGCCCTCCAGCCAACCCCTCCTAGATGTCTCCCATTGTCCTAGGATGCCTCTGGCCTTGAACAGGCTTCCTGTTCCTCCCCCGGGGCCCACAGTCTGAACTTGGCCACACACACCCCCGCCCTCCAGCTCCCCCAACCCACCCCCCGCTCCACACTGGAGGCCCCCACTCAGCTGGAGAAAGGAGGCGAAGAGCGGCCAGGCCCCAGCCATCTTCTTGCCCGGGGACCCTGCAGCTCAGGCTCTGCCTCATATCACTCCCCAAGGCAGCTTGGAGAGAGCCTGGAGTTTTGTACGTGGGAGCTGAATAGCTTCAAACTGGAAGTGCCATGCGCCACTTTCACTCACAGAGCTAGTCAATGGCCGGCCCCAGGTGAAAGGGGACTGGGAAGTGCCGGGAGTAAATGGGATATTGAGTGAGTCTTGTTGCATTGGCCACTATCCTTCAGCTCAGCCTTTCAGCCAACACCAATTGACTCTAGAACCTGAGGCCCTTGGAGTGGGATCCAGTGAATTTCAATGGGAGAAACACACTGGAGTCCTCTGGGGTTGTCAAAAATGCAGAGTCCTTGGCCCTACCCCAAACTGCCTAGGCTGGAACCAGGGAATTGACACCTTTACAAGCTCACCAGCGAGTTTGAGTCTCCAGTAGCAGCCAGGCTTGGGACCCACTGATGGATTCCAAACCCCTTTACAGAGGAGGAGACTGAGGTCCAGAGAGAAACCGTGACTTCTCAAGGCCACACAGAGTATTCCAAATCCAGGCTTCCTGACAGGGGTCTTAACACCTCTCGCCGTCATCTGTTGTCTCTGCCTGCCCAGCATCACACCCCTGTCTTCTGATAAAACACCCCAATTTTCCTTTGGGGAGCCACGAGGCACTCCCCCATCTCAATCTCCAGGGTTCAAGTGGGGTTGACTTAGCCCTAACCAGAGTCCCAGCATTAGTTCAGGGATGTCAGATCAGCTTGAGGTGGGAGGTTGCCCCAAGGATGTTTGCTGAAACTGTTCAGAGAAAGAAGCTCTCTTCCATTAGGGTGGCTGACTGGTTTGATGGGAGCCTGGGGCAGCTGGTGGTTATATTTGCTTTTATGTGGGAAGACCCTGAAAATTAACCCTGCACAGAGGAAAGCTGAGTTAAGAGCCGGAGAGAGTTCTTACAGCATCCAGTGATACCCAGATCCAGCCTTGCCTGGATTTCTCACTATATAAGCCCATAAATCCCCTTTCATTTCCCTCAGGTTGGAGTCCTGTCCTTGCAACTGCTGATGGCTGGGGACAAAGCACTGGGGCACAGAGAGACCCCTGGCCAGACAGCCAGTGTCTATTGAGGAACTACAGGGAAGGGTCAAGATAAGTGAGATTCTATCCCTTCCCCTCTCAGGAACACAGGGTCCACACGGGCAGCGAGTGGTGCACAAGAGAATGTTCTAGATCAGCATCATGGGCGCTGGGGGCCTCATTTAGTCTCCTCCCCTGGAGGTAAGCAGGGGAAGCACAATGATCTCTGAAATATGAGGAAACCTAACCTCAGAGAGGCGGGGTCACTTGCCTGAGGTTACACAGGAAGAGGCAGAGGGGTGACTTAGCCCAGGTGTTCCTGAGTGCCGGTGTTCCTGAGTGCCTGCCACTCAAGCTTTGCTCACATGTTCTGCACAAGCTCACAGGGTGGACGGGGGCCTGATGGTTACAGTCAAGACAACTGAGGCACGGAAGGCAGGGGAGGGGGAGTCTGAGGAACTTAGCCAAGGTCACAAGGGCAGGCAGCATCCAGGCTTGATGAATGTAGCTGGTTAGAAACCAATCCATGCATGGGGTGGGTTGGGGGGAAATGTGTCCATAGGATGGGCAGGAGCTCCTCTCTGGTCACCCCTGTCTTCCCCTGAATGAGCCCTGTCCGATTCACTGCAGGGAAGCCTTGCCCAGCAGCCCACAAGCCTCTGTGAAGTTTCTCTGGGGCCAGACAGCCTGCTTTCAAATCCCGATTCTGCCCCCACAAGCTGTGTGATCTTGGACAAATTGCTTTCCTTCTCTGTTCCCCACTTATAAAATGAGGATAATAGTAGCATCTACCTCAACAGAATTGTGGTGAGAATTAAACGACTTCATTCCAACCAAATGCTCAGAACAGTGGCTGGAACAAAGGGAGCACTCAGTAAAGTGAGCAATTATTACTTCAAACTAGTCACTCTGCAGAAAGATTGTAGGGGAGAAGGAAAAGAATGATTCTTTCTTCTCCGGGTTCTCAGTCCCTTTCCCCAAGTTCCAGCAAGCTAAAGACACTGGATTGTTCATGCTGCTAGCCACAGGATAGATGAGCAGAAAAGAAAAGAGCCTCACAGCCACCTAGCCCCTCCAAGTGCTGCTGAGCGACATTGGACCAGTTGGTTTACCTCTCTGTGCCATGGCTTCCTTATCTGCAAAATGAGTGCATTAGTTACTGGCTAGAAGTAAGGATGAATGGAAAGAAAAGAAGGGCAGGGGCCTGTTTCACAATAGGCTCATGAAATCTGTTGCTCTCTTCTTCCATTAAACCCCAGCCAGCTCCTGGGGGTGGTTTGTTCTCTCACTTCCCAGGCTGTGGCTGGTTTGTAAAGGATCAGAGAAATGCTGTCTCCAAGGATTACCACTTGAGTCCATGTCACGTGACCAGGATGAAAGTCATTAACAAAAGGCCCCCCGCCCTACCCCGTCTGCGGATAAGCCTTTGCCCTCCTCTCAGGGACTCAGATGGGGGTCAGCGAGATGCCCAGAGCGATAAATAGAGGGAGCAAAAAATAACCCCCCAAAAGTGTTTACTCTGAGATGAAAAGGCATTGCTAAATGCTAACCACAAAGACTGTGTACGAAAACCACATGCCTGGGGATGCTCTGGAATGTCCCAAACTGCAGGGGTAAGAAAAGCCTCCTGGGCTGGGGTGGGCTGGCCCGGGGACCCGGGGACAGAGGAAGGACCCCGCCCCGTGGCAGCGCTCTCGGCTCAATGATCCTTCAAATCGAGGATCTCTCAGACCCGCCCTCCCCCAGCGGAAACCGTCCATGTTGCTCGGTGGCCCCCAGTAGCCCCCGTTCCTGTCTCCGCACCTCTGCTCTGAGGGCCCCCTGCCCATCTGCAGTGCCTTTGCTTACTCCAGCCACCTCCGCCTCACTGACTCTAACCCACCCTTTCAAACTGTGTCTGGGCATCACCTTCTTTGGGAGCCCTCTGCGGACCCTACCCCCACCCCACCCCTCCAGGCTCCCAGGATCCTCCAGGCTTACCTCTATCACTGCGATCCCCCAATGTGCATTCCTGCTGGTCTCCCCTACAGAGCTTCAAAGCCTTAAGATCACAGTGGTTAAGGGTGTGGACTTTGAGCCCAGGGGTCAAGGTTTGAATCCCAGCTTCCAAGCCGTGTGACCTTGGGTATGTTACTTAACATCCTATGCCTCAGTCTCCCTCTCTGTGAAATCTGGATAACAGTATCTTGCCCATGGGGATTCTGCCAGTTGCTGAGTATGTCTGTTACCAGACAAAGGCCGTGGGTTCTCTACCTGATGCGCCCAAGGACCATTCCTGAGACACTGGGGTTTCAGAGAGAGAAAGAATTTATTGCTAGGCACAGAGCAGAAGATCAGGTGGCCAATTGGCCTAAAAATCTGCTCCCCAAACTGCAGTAATTCTGATGATTTTATAGCATCAAAAGATGGGCAGGGTTTAGGATCATGAGAACAATGGCCCCAGCCCATGTAATTCTAGGAGACTGATCACACGCTTAGTCATAGAACATATATAAGAAAATGCTGACCTTAAGAGGATGCTGGGCATGATTTTTAGGTGTAGGTCACTTATAGGCTAAAGTCTAACCTACTGCACATGTCAGAAGGGCCTATTTTGGTTAGATCCAATTTTGATTATCGAGATAACTTTGGACTCGGGGTGGTGGTTCTGCACTGACCAAGGCTCTTCATGAATAAACATTAGGAGCTGTTAGTGAGCCACAAGACTCCAAAGCTGAAAAACCGGATAAATAGTTAGAAGGAAATACCTGAGACTGTTGAACTGTATTCCAGTACACTAGATTCTTTTTTTTTTAACTTTTTTTTATTGTGAAATATAACATATATACAAAAAAGCAATAAATCTCCAAGTACAGATTTTTAAAAATATTTTTATTGTGAAACCTTAACAAACAAGCCTACAAACATTCCATATGTGGTGTACAATCAATGGCTCACAATATCATCACATAGTTGTGTATTCATCACCATGATCATTTTTTTTTAACATTTGCATCACTCCAGAAAAAGAAAGAAAAAAGAAAAAACTTATACATAACATACCCCTTACACCTCCCTCACATTGACCACTAGTAGTTCAAGCTACTCAATTTATTTTAACCTTTGTTCCTCCATTATATGTTTAATTTTTTATACATATATATATGTTTTTTTGCATGGGCAGGCACTGGGAATTGAACCCGGGTCTCCGACATGGCAGGTAAGAACTCTGCCTGCTGAGCCACCGTGGCCTGCCCTAGCCATATTTTTTTACTCATCTGTCCATACCCTAGATAAAAGGAGCATCAGACACAAAGTTTTCACAATCACACTGTCACTTTGTAAAAGCTGTATCATTATACAATAATATTCAAGAAACATGGCAACTGGAACGCAGGTCTACAGTTTCAAGTATTTCCCTCCAGCCACTCCAATGCACCATAAACTAAAAAGGTGATATCTATGTAATGCATGAGAATAATCTCCGGGATAATCTCTCTCAGCTCCGTTTGAAATCTCTCAGCCCCGTTTGAAGTCTCTCAGCCACTGACACTTTTTTTTGTCTCATTTCTCTCTTCCCCCTTTTGGTTGAGAAGGTTTTCTCAATCCCTTGATGCTCATCCCAGGGTTTCTGTCCCACATTGCCAGGAAGAATTACACCCCTGGGAGTCATGTCCCATGTAGAGCGGGGGAGGGCAGTGAGTTCACTTGCCATGTCGGCTTAGAGAGAGGCCACATCTGAGCAAAAAGAGAGGTTCTCTGGGGTGACTCTTGGGCCTAATTTTAAGAGGCTTATCCTATCCTTTGCAGGGATAAGTTTCATAGGGGTGAACCAGTAAGATCGAGGGCTCAGCCTATTGATTTGGTTGTCCCCACTGCTTGCGAGAATATCAGACATTCTCCAAATGGGGAAGTTGAATAGTTCCCCCTTTCTCCCCATCCCCTCAAGGCGACTTTGCAAATACTTCTTTATTCACTGTCTAAATCACTCTGGGATTTATTGGGGCATCACACTAACTTGGACAAACCAACAAAATCTCATGCCCTATTCAAGATTCCCTGTACTTATGGTGTTCAATTAAACTTACCATACAAGTTAAATTAGGAAATGCACTAACCAAAATACAAATTTTGCACCAAATAAACATTTTTCCCTTTAGTCTCAAACAGAAGTTGAAGTTTTAAAAAATGGATGATATCATCCTTTACCTAGTCTTCTGATATACTTTAGTCCTATCCAGATCAAGTTCCTGCATATCTCTACTGGATGTATGGAACAGATTTTAAAGTTTGTTACGAGTTACAGGTCCATGATTTTTCCTTTTTTCTCTAGCTGCTCCAGGACACTGAAGACCAACAGAACTATCCATATAATGACTCAGGAGTCATGCTCATTTGTTAAATCCTATCTTCTCTGTTATCCTCCTCCTTTTCTTTAAATAACATATGCATAAGAGCAATAAATTTCAAAGTACATCACAACAGTTAGTAGAACATATTTCAGAATTTGGTATAGGTTACATTTCCACAATTTTAGGTTTTTATTTCTAGCTGCTCTAAGACACTGGACAGTAAAAGAAATATCAGTATAATGATTCAGCACTCATACTCATTTGTTAAACCCGACTTTCTCTGCATAACCCCACCATCACCTTTGATCTTTCTCCCACTCTTTAGGGGTATTTGCGCTATTCCAATTCTGACTTTTTCAAGTTGGAAGGGGCTGTTGATAATATGGGATAGACTTGATTCTTGAAGATGATTTTATAACTATATAGCTTTTATAATTTGACTATGTGATTGTGAAAGCTTTATAGCTGATACTCCCTTTATCAAGGCTCTGGACAGATGAGTTAAAAAAAAAAGGACTAAATAAATAAATAATGGGGGGATAAGAGGTAAAAAAAAAATGGGGTAGATTGCAATACTAATGGTCAATGAGAGGAAGGGGTAAGGGGTATGGGATGTATGTTTTATTTCTTTTTTCTGGAGTGATGAAAATATTCTAAAACTGACCATGGTGATGAATACGCAACTATGTGATGATATTGTGAGCCACTGGTTGTATACTTTGGATGGACTGTAGTCCATGAAGATATCTCAATAAAAATATAAAAAAAAGGAAAAGAAAAACTGGATAAAATGGGTACAAATGAAGATTTTTACAATCACAAGGGCACAAGATAAAAGCTATACAATCATTATCAGAGATCAAGGCAACTGGACTACAGTTCGGAGATTTCAGGTATTTCCCTCTGTCTACTCTATTATACCAGAAAGAAAAAAAGGAATATTTACATAATGATTCAGTAATCATAATTATCCTTTAAATCCTAATTTCTCGGTTGCAACTCCTCATTTGATAATTCTCTCAATCTTTTATCTGGGTGATGACTATTTTAACTTCTTCAAGCTGAAAGGGGGTGTAAACATCATCAAGTAGAGGGATGAAACTGGTTATTGTTCGTGGAGAGACTAGTACTTCTGGGGTTCAGGGATTATCTGGCATAGGAACAATACAGAAGTTTTACATCTCTGAAAAGCAAACTTAATAACTAAAACATCTATAGAGACCAGGGTATCCTTTAGGGTTTCCAGGAACACTGCTGGTTGGGGCTTGCCATATTGTGGTAGTTTGCAATATCTGGCTGAAACTTGCAGATGAGTAACCTCAAAAATGACCTCTTGACTCAATTTGAAATATCTTAGCTGCAGAATTTCTTTTCTTTTCACCCTTTTGGTCAACCAATCCCATGATGCCAGGTCAGGCTCATTCCTAGGAGTGATGTCCGATGTTTCCAGGGAGACTTGCACCCCTGGAAGTCATGTCCCATGTAGTGGGGGAGAAGGTAGTGAGTATATTTGAAGAGTTTGGCTTAGAGAGAGAGAGACCACATCTGAGCAAAAAAGAAGCTCTCTAGGGGTGACTCTTAGCATTAATTATAAGTAAGCTTAGCTTTGCCATTACAGAAATAAGTTTCATAGGGGCAAACCTGAAGATCAACGGCTTGGCTTATAAAATTGGGAGCCCCTTATTGCTTAAGAGAATAGCAGGGAGTCTCCAGGTGGGGAAGTTAAATAGCTACATTTCTTTTCCAGTCCCTGAAGGGATTTTGCAAATACTTTAAAATTTTTTGCCTAAATTACTTTGAAATGCATTAGGTATAACATTTACTTATACAGAATATCAAGACTTCATTCCTTATTCTAGGTTCCATATAAAATAAAACTGAATTAGCTTGTTTAAATAAACTGACTAGATAGGTTATATTAGATAGTGTGCTACAGAAAATTTAAATTTTGGACAAAATAAACATCTCTTATTTTGGTCTCACACTGAAGTTAAAAATCTTAAAACACGCAGACAATATCATCTTTTATCCTGTATTATGATTTACCTTAGTCTTCATCAGATTAGCTTCATTCACACTTTAATTGAAGTCTTATCTCTTTTTCAGCTTTTTTTTTTTTTTTTAACCCTTGTTGTATGGAGTAATGTTGACTTTCAGAGCTGGAGAACTCTAATTCTGAGTCTCACGTGTCACACACATACATAAAGTGCCAGGGAACTACTAGGTTATGCAAAGAGCAAAGCAGCTCAGATTTTAGAAATAACAGTTAAAGCTTATGAGTAAATGTGATTTCTGTTGAGCTTACAATTTTCTTATCTGCATTTTTAAATGATGCCACTTTCAGAAATAAAACCATTTGACAGTTGTATAATATTGGGCTAAACCACAAACATATAGGAGGTTTTGTACTATTTAACCTTTACATATTTACTAGGGTTATGTTAATTAACAGGTAAAATATAATTTATATATTTGTCTTGCTTATCTTTTTTTTTTTGGCATGGGCAGACACCGGGAATTGAACCCGGGTCTCTGGCATGGCAGGCGAGAACTCTGCCTGCTGAGCCACCATGGCCTGCCCAGTCTCGCCTATCTTTTTTTTTTTTTCTTAACAACAAGGTGATATCTACTTAATGCATAAGAATAACCTCAAGGATAACTTCTCAACTCTGTTTGGAATCTCTCAGCCATTGACACTTAGTCTCATTTCACTCTTCCCCCTTTGGTCGAGAAGGTTCTCTCAATCCCTTGATGTTAATTCTCATTCTAGGGTTTTTCTCAATCACTTGATGCTGAGTCTCAGCTCATTCCAGGCTCTCTGTCCCATGTTTGCCTATCTTTTAAAGTCCCTTTCTATTACAGATGACATTCTGATTTGCAGTTGATCACATTTAGTTTTAGAGAAGCATTAGAGCAAAGCAATGTGATGGACAAGTAAATTTGTTTGTTTCCATGATCTCTAGCCTTTTTCTAAGAATAACTAAAACCATGACTAACATCATATCATTGTCTAACATCATACAAATCAATTTCAGGATATAACATGGACAGTGAGAATGTTGCCAAGTCTTCAGAAATTTTTACACAATCTTGAAATATATGAGTAACTTTCACCCATACAAATTCAGCTAACAGAAGGATAAAATAGCCTTTTCAATTATGGTAATACATCCCCAAAACCTCCTATGTGGTATGTTAAACTATTTTAGCACCTCGCTTTTACAAGGTGAAAGAACAAATTTTGTTTTGTAACAAGTTTTCCTTTAAAAGTGAGAAGACTTATTTTATGAAATAAAGGATGATAAGGCCAACATAAACATCAATAGGTTTTTTTTTCTGATATAAAATTTTTGTCTTCTAGACAGTACTCAAATAGTTAAGGAAACTTTTTATAACTTTTCATTAAGAGCAGACTAACAATCCACACTATTTTAACAGAGAGAAAACTAAACTTTAGTTTTGTATGAATATACAGTTTGACCCAAAAGCTCTTTAAAAAAAAAAATTATTAACAGGCTTACCACATTTTTGGTCAGCATTGCCTATGACAGACAGAATTCACTTTTATAAACCTTCCACAACTTTCCATATTCATTAAGGACTTGTAGTCAGCAATGACTACAACAAACAAAATCCACTTTCACAAACTTTTTACAACAAAAAACAAAATCAACTTTAATCAGAAACTATGATCATCTTAGTATGAAAAATAATAAAAACACTATCCACCCCACCTATTGTCTTTATTTATCCAGACTGCACACAATTAGAAATAAATTTGATAACAAATTTACAAAGCTCTCTGAACATGCCTACTACCTTCCAATAACAGTATTCATGAAGGGGAGAAAAGTCAGAGATACTACAATATAATGGATGAAGGAAGAAATTTATGCTTGGATTTAGAACACAGTCACATAGTTTATACTCACAACACACAAATGACTACTTACAATATGGCTAAAATCTCTCAGTCCAATCCAGCATTACCTTTAAAGGTCAGAAAAGCCCAAGTCTGAAATTTAATCAACTCTTCAATAACTAAGGGATTTATCTCCAGAAAATAAACTCAATTTTTTCTCAACATTATTCCCAAGTATGAAATAATAACAGGAATATGTTAGTTCACAAATTAAATTATGGCTTCTAAAAAAACTAGTTCAGAGCTCTATTTATTCAAGTGCTGCTTTTTTATTTAGAGGTACTACAAGTGTCATCTTTTCTCTGGGGTCTTCTTAGGTCATTCTTTACCTATATACTTTTTAAAATTCTTATTTTTATTCCTTTGTTACTACTGTCTTATACTATGCCCTAGTACATGTATATTCTTACAAGAATACCAACTCTTTGAAGATAAGAATTATATCTTCCCTATTCATGACAGCACTTACTGATGAAACTAAACCGATAGATATTAACAAAGCTACTACAAATTCAAATTCTTCCACATACTGGGGTAACAAATGGCCAAGTAATTTAAAAGCTAGATTCTTTGAAATTCAGGTAATCAAGTTTCCAAAAATTTCATTTATATTTCTTATTAAACTTAATTTATTTCTCAAATAAGATATATTTAAAGCATCAGCATATCTTTCTTTTTATTATATTTTATGTAAGTGTTATCATTACAGGTACATTGCTCAGCTTATGTAACCTGTCTAACTAGGCTATTTTTTAAGAGGAATTTTGAAAATGTACTTATAATATCAATTTATTTTATAAGCAAGCTTGTATAAATTAAGGGAGAACATACCTAAGCAGAATACAATTGCATTTGTTTGATTCAGAAATCATCATAAAAACAGAAATCAGATTAGACTTTGTCATTGCAACTTTTGCAGCTGTATTTGCTTGTCATCCCTTCTATTGGAGGTTAAAAAAATCTCTTTGTTTTCATAATAGCCTACAATTATGAACAATCTCAGTAGTATATTGACAATCAAGCTCTAGAAAATATATTGCAATTGTTTAATTCGTTCAAAGCTTAAATCTAGGAAAATTTTTCCATAACTTTCAAGACCTTTCATTTTAATTACTAAAGCTTGGCAATTAGATCATATTCAATTACTCCTATCCCAAGGCTATTTCTATTTTTTAACGTTTTTATATACAAAGCAAAGAAAGAAAAAGCAGTAATTTTCAAAGCACACTTCAACAAGTAATTACAGACCAGATCCCAGAGCTTGTCATGTGCTACCTGCCATTCCTCCACCTCAGATTTTTCCTTCTAGCTGCTCCAGAACACTGGAGGCTAGATGGAATAATAATAGAATGATTCAGCAATCATACTTGTTTGTTAAATCCCATTTGTTCTGTTAAACCTCCTCCTTCTCTGCCTCTCCCAATCTATAGGGATCTTTAGGCAATGCCCATTTTGACTTTTTCATGTTGAGAAGGGATGTTGACACTAAAGGATAGGGGGATGTAATTAATTGATAATCTTGGAGACGCTGATCCCTCTGGGTTTCAGGATTTATTTGACCTAGTAACCCTATGGGAATTGTAAATTCCAGGAAAGCAAATCTAGAGCAAGAAACCTTTATAGAGTCTCAGTTCAAGCCCTAGCTATTCTTTTTTACTTTAAGCAATATATTTACATTTTTTTAAACATTTTTAAACTGTGAAATATAACATATATACGAAAAAGCAATAAATTTCCAAGTACATTTGAACAACTAGTTATAGAACAGATTTAAAAGTTTGGTGTGGGTTACCGTTCCATGATTTTTCATTTTTTCTTCTAGATGCTTCAAGACACTGACGACCAACAGAAATATCAATATAATGATTCAGCAGTTATACTCATTTGTTAAAACCTATCTTCTCTATTATACTCCTTCTTTTCTTTAGATAACATATACATAAAAGCAATAAATTTCAAAGTACATCATGACAGTTGTAGAACAGATTTCAGAGTTTGGTATGGGTTACAATTCCACAGTTTTAGATTTTTATTTCTAGCTGCTCTAAGGTACTGGGGGCTAAAAGAAATACCAGCACTCATACTCATTTGTTAAACCCAACCTTCTTTGTATAACTCCACCATTGCCTTTGATCTTTCTCCAACTCTTAAGGGGTATTTGGGCTATGCCCATTCTAACTTTTTCATGTTGGAAGGGGCTGCTAATAATATGGGATAGGGGAATGGAACTAGTTGATGTTCTGGAAGGGCTGGCCCCTCTGTGTTTCAGGACTTATCTGGTCCAGGGACTCATCTGGAGGTTTTAGGTTTTGGAGAGTTATCCCAGTAATGGAACCTTTGCAGAATCTTATATATTGCCCTAGGTTTTCTATAGGATTGGCAGGAGTGGTTTTGGTTGGGGTTTGGCAAGCTATGATAGGTAGCATGCATAAGAGTGACCTCCAATGTAGCCTCTCCACTCTATTTGAACTCTCTCAGCCACTGATACCTTATTTGTTACACTCCTTTTTCCCCTTTTGGTCAGGATGGAATTGTTGATCCCACAGTGCCAGGGCCAGGCTCATCCCTGGGAGTCATCTCCCACATCGCCAGGGAGACTTTCACCTCTGGATGTCATGTCCCACATAGCAGGGAGGACAATGGTTTCACTTGCAGAGTTGGGCTTAGAGAAAGAAAGGCCACATCTGAGCAACAAAAGAGGTCCTTGGGAGGTGACTCTTAGATAAACCTATAGTTAGGCTTAGCTTCTCCACTACATACATAAGCTTCACAAGAGCAAGCCTCAAGACCTAGGGCTTAGCCTATTGATTTGGGTGTCCCTAATGTTTAGCACAGTAACCAGAGCTTCTCTGGTGGTAAAGTTTAATAGTTCCATAATTTTTCTCCCATTTCTCAAGAGATTTTGCCAATACTTTTTGATTATCTGCTTAATTTATTCTGGGATATTGCCAGGCATTACATTAAGCTATACAGGATTAAAGGCCCTCATTCTTATTCTGGGCTCCCTGTGTTTTGATTGTTTAAATGAGCTACTGAGACAAGTTGAGTTAGATTATGTGCTACAAAATCCTAAGTGCTGATGTGGGACAGAGATCCTGGAATGAGCTGAGACTCAGCATCAAGGGACTGAGAAAAACCTTAGAATGAGCTGAGATCCACCATCGAGGGATTGAGCAAGCCTTCTTGACCAAAAGGGGGAAGAGTGAATTGAGACTAAGTGTCAATGGCTGAGAGATTCCAAACAGAGTCGAGAGGTTATCCTGGAGGTTATTCTTAGCATTAAGTAGATATCACCTTGTTGTTCAAGATGCAGTGGAGAGGCTGGAGGGAACTGCCTGAAAATGGAGAGCTGTGTTCCAGTAGCCATGTTTCTTGATGATGATTGAACAATGATATAGCTTTCACAATGTGACTCTATGATTGTGAAAACCTTGTGTCTGATGCTCCTTTTATCTACCATATCAATAGACAAGTAGAACATACGGAATAAAAATAAATAATAGGGGGAACAAATGTTAAAATAAATTTAGTTTGAAATGCTAGTGGTAAATGAAAGCGAGGGGTAAGGGGTATGGTATGTATAATCTTTTTTTTTTCTGTTATCGTTTTATTTCTTTTTCTGGTGTCTTTTTATTTCTTTTTCTGAATTGATGCAAATGTTCTAAGAAATGATGAATATGCAACTATGTGATGATATTAAGAATTACTGATTATATATGTAGAATGGAATGATATGTTAATGTTTTTGTTTGTTGTTAATTTTTTTAAATTCATAAATAAAAATTAAAAAAAAAAAAACCTAGGTGCTGGACATAAAACTTTCTTTCTATCGTCTCAAAGAGTAGGTGAAGTTCTAAAATACAGGCAAAGTCTCCTTTACCCCTGTATTCTGAATTATCTTAATCCCAACCCAATTGGCTTCATTCTTATCTCTAAATACCATGCATATATAACACAGCCCCTCAAAATCCAGAAATGACAATTACCACTCCAGGCTAAATGCGACTGCTATAAGAGCTTACAATCTAGGCTCCAGTTTTCTTATAAGTACTTTCTAAATGGGATCATACAATATTTGCTCTTTTGTTTCTGGCTTATTTTACCTCACCAACTATCCCACAAGTTCATTCACATCAGTGCATGCCTCACAACTTCATTACTTTTTGTAGCAGCGCCATGTTTGATCACATGTTTACACCATTGTTCGTCAATCTACTTCTCAATCAGTGCATCTTTCAGCCACCTCTATGTACTGGGCCTCATGTATAATGTCCAAAGGCAACAGTCCATCAACACGCTTAATTGTAGATAATTTCATTGTTCCCAAGAGAATGATAGCCAATAAACACACCTTCACCTAATAGAAAGTCCAAACGTCCCTGTAACTCTTGCCTCTCTCCGCATTATGGACCCCTGGTATTGCTGCGGTACTGTGGATGCTCTCCTGTTAAACATACCCCAGAGCATGCAATATCTTTTCCCCCTGTTCTAGTTTGCTAGCTGCCGGAATGCAATATACCAGAAATGGAAAGGCTTTTAACAAGGGGAATTTAATGAGTTGCTAGTATACAGTTCTAAAGCCGAGAAAATGTCCCAATTAAAACAAGTCTATAGAAATGTCCAATCAAAGGCATCCAGGGCAAGATACCTTGGTTCAAGAAGGCCAATGAAGTTCAGGGTTTCTCTCTCATCTGGAAAGGCACACAGTGAACACAGTCACAGTTTCTCTCTTGGCTGGAAGGGCACATGGCAAGCAAGGCATCATCTGCTGCTTTCTCTCCTGGCTTCCTGGTTTATGAAGCTCCCCGGGAGGCATTTTCCTTCTTCATCTCCAAAGGTCTGCTTCGTAGTGCTGCAGCATTCTCTGCTCTCTCTGAATCTCTCTCTCCAAAATGTTTCCTCTTTTATAAGACTTCAGAAACTAATCAAGACCCACTCAAATGGGTGGAGACATGTCATCCCCTAATCCAGTTTAACAACCATTCTTAACTAAATCACATCAACCAGGGAGATGATCTCATTACAGTTTCAAATATACAGTATTGAATAGGGATTATTCTACCTTTATGAAATGGGATTTATATCAAAACACGGCTTCTCTTAGGGGACATGCTTCCTTTCAAACCAGCACACCCCCCACTATCCAAAATTATACACTCTTTGTGCAAGATTCATATCTTTGCAGTAGTTCATGCAAGAACTTATTTATATTTGTAGTGTTAATTGGTGGGACACATGAGTCTATATAACCACTTTCAATCGTGTTCACCTTCAATATGGTAATATTTACTTATAGATCCACTAGTGAATTGCTTTCCCTAGGTGTTCTTAAGAGTCAACAGGAGGGATGTTGGTTAGGATTTAGCCAACCACGGCAATTAGCACTATCTGACTGAAGCTTGCATAAGAGTAGCCTCCAGAATGGCCTCTGGACTCCATTTCTTCTCTGCAGGCCACTGATAAGGCTTCTCATAATTTAACAATGATCTGATTACTATGGTTGCCATTGCAAGGTATTATTGGAAAAAAAAAAATAATTTTAACAGACAGGGCCTTTTCCATAGCATTTCTTCTACTCCTATCATTTCTAATCTCCAGGCCCAGTAAAAAAGAATTCCAAACTACACTTGCCCCATCTTTCTGCACCTCCCCCCCCACCCCATAGCTGTCTTAGGCGGTTAGGCCCAGGGGACAGGGATAGATGAGGCAGAAAGAATGAGGTCTGGCCTGTTGAACTTGGATTTAAAAGTTTTAGGTGAAGATGGTGGGATGTGAAAATTTCTACGCCCTTTTTAAAATTACTTCCAATTATTAGACCTATTTCACTTAAAGCTGTGACCCAGAAAATTGGAAAAGGTCTTTGTCTTTCTCCCAAGGCAGCCTCCTGGTAGCCCTTTGCTGCCTTAACAAAATTCTAGAGACTATTTCTTTCTAATGTCCAGGCTTGTTCAGAGTAATTACAAAAAACTAAGACTTTAATCCATTCTGCCCAGAGGGTTTTTCTTTTCTTTTTTTGAACTTCAGGTGCACTAATTTATCTATCTATATAGAAGTGCTTATTTATTTTTAAGCAATTTGAATAGAGTTCTTTCAGAATTTTTGGTAATTTGCTATTACCATCTGGAGTTATGAGAATATACATTGTATAGGCAGACAGACACAAATAGAAAGTTAGTCACAAGAAACAGAAACACTTTTACAAGGGACAAATAAGGATTCAATATACATTATCTTATCCCTTTTCTGCCCCTTTGCAGAACAATTATGGAACCATTCTCAGGCCATTTCTCCCATGATTTTAAATCATATTGAGCCCACATTGTGTTACAGAAATAAACTTTTTTCTTATAGGCTCATAACTAAACTATTTCCAAGTTTTCAATATAGCCCACATGTTCCCATTTGAAAGAATTTCTGTAATCAGTAATCAGTTAGGAACCCTTGACCAATACAAATGCAGTAAGATACCAACTAACAAATTTAAAGACACTTAACACTTATTATGTATTTAAGGAAGATACCAATTAATAACTAGAACAAATACACCAATTAACAATTAAGCAAGCATTAAACACTTACTAAACCTAGGTAGCACACCAGTTAACAGTTAAACAGGCCAGAGAACTTTGGAGGTGACGGTAAATGCCGCTGGGGGATGTTCATGAAGTAGAGGCCTGGAGAGGAAACTAGAAGACGTCCCCCTGTTTGCCATGTGCCTGTCCAGCTGAGAGAGAGACATGAACTTCACTAGCCTTTCTTGAGTAAAAGTAACCACTTGTTGGTGCCTTAATCGGTACATTTTTATACACTTGCTTTGATTGGGACATTTTCTCAGCCTTAAGACTATAAACTAGCAACTTATTAAATTCCCCTTTTAAAAAGCCATTCTATTTCTGATATATTATTGCATTCCGACAGCTAGCAAACTAGAACAATAATGACAGAAAAACTCAGTTCAGGGCCGCCAACCCTGTACAGAATGGTGCCCAGAAAACTAGAAAGGTATAAAGGTCAAAGTAAAGGGGATCATTCTGGAGGCAGGACCAGGCCTCATAAACCAGGTCCAGTCCAGGGGAACTTGAACTCCTGTATTAATTCCCAAGTCCACTTCTACCCCGATGACCCACTTACCCAGTCAGATGTCTCGACTTGGATCTGGGAATGGTTTCTCTCTTTGAAGCTTTTGAAGGTGCCAAAAGGGTCTGGAGTGCCAGCAGAACAGAGAAAACCTGATTGTCAAGCCTCTAGATGAAATACAATCCAATAGCTGCAAAAGGTTCAGTTACCACGCTTAACCAGTTACCACACAGGGCTCCAGAGTCTTCCCATCTGGGGGTCACCAAATTGTTATTGGATGAAGGCAGTGAGTTCTCTGCCTGATGCGCTCAACGACCAATTCCTGAGACATGGGGTCTCAAAGAGATGAAGAATTTATTGCTAGGCATGAAGCAGGAGATCAGAGAGCCTCTTAGCCTAAAAATCTCTCTCTCCAAAATGCAGTAACCCTGATAGTTTAATAGCATAAAAAAAAAAACAAAAAAAAAAACGAGCGGGTATTAGGAGAATGAGCACAATGCCCCCAGAAGATGCAAAAATAAACATGCAGGTAGACTGCATGCTTAGTCACAGAATGTGTGTAAGAAAATGGCAGCCTTAATATGATGATGAGTGTGATATTTAGAAGTGTGATGAGGTGTAGATAGATCACTTGTAGGTTAAACTCTAAGCTACTGCGCGTGTCAGGCAGGCCCATTTTGGTTAGATCCCGTGTTGATTATCAAGATGATTTTGAAATTGGGGTGGGTTAGTTCTGGGCTGACCCAAGTAAATTCATTAGTAGACATTAGGGGTTGTCTTTAGATCATAAGACTTCAAAGTAAAAAAAAAAAAAAAAAAATGGGTACAAGTGAGGGCCAGTCACAAGGTTTTTACAATCACAATGGCACAAGATCAGGGCTATACAATCATTATCAGAGATCAAGGCTGCTGGATATCAGTTCAGAAATTTCAGGTATTTCCCTCTGTCTACCCTGAAATATCAAAAAGAGAAAAAGGAATAGCTATATAATGATTCAATAGT
Source organism: Myrmecophaga tridactyla (assembly GCA_004026745.1). Classification (NCBI taxonomy): domain Eukaryota; kingdom Metazoa; phylum Chordata; class Mammalia; order Pilosa; family Myrmecophagidae; genus Myrmecophaga; species Myrmecophaga tridactyla. The sequence goes on from PVIY010032406.1 coordinate 26,326, forward strand.
CATAATCATCCCCCAAGTCCTGATTTCTCTGTTACATATCTACTCCAATTATGCATTCCACAACTGGCAAAATACCACAGGATGGGTTCAGGGACTTCCCGGACCCGCTGCGCGACTGAGCTGAACTGAGGTTCCATTGCTCACCTGACCTCCAGGAACCCCCACTCTGACTGGTGGACCAGAGCGATGTTTTGGGTTCCCTGGAGGTAACATCACTTCTGACTCAGTGTCTGAGAATCCCCGAAATATCTGATCATTGCCTTTTCCCCAGTGCACAGCTACCCTGGTAAAAGGCCGTCGGTCTCCTTGGGGAAGGCTGTGAGGAAGACTAACAGTATAAATCTGTGGCGGTGTAACAAGGTCCTTCCTCAAAGGGACCTGGCCTCCCCTCACTCAAGGGGCTCTGGGTCTGTAAACTGCTCAAGTCTGGAAATTGACCGAGGGGCCGTAACTCTGTATTTTGGTAATCCAAGTTAGAATTCTTTTCATTTGACCTTGAATTCTTCCACTGATACACAACAAGAATTCAGTGAACCGCCTATCTATTTCTTTTCTTTCTTTTCCATGATCAACTAGCCAACTCCATAAGTCTTTGTGACTTTAAATGGATTTCAACGGTTGATGTATCTAAAGCATGAATATAGAGCCTGTCACTCAGTAAGCTCATAGAAATGTGTTCATCGTTATCGTTCCTCGTTAAGCCCCCAGCGCCTGTCAGCACGCGGGCTCTCGAGGAATGATTACAAATGAGTGAGTGAATGGGCCCTAGCCTAGGTCTTTAGGGTTTGTCACTGTGTACAGAAACCATACGTCACACTCACATGCTATGTTCGCCCTGTGGTTGAGAGTACATGGCGGGTGCCGCAGCACCAACATGGGGTAAGCTGCCTGGGGACTTCGTGGAAAGACCTCACTGGAAAGTACGAGAGCCCAAGCTTGCTTTGAGGTCACTTGGCCAAGACCTGCGGGAAAATTCTGACCCGAGAGCCGAGCAGAGCAGCCTGGCATGGGGCACCTACATTATTTCCACTGGGCTGACTTATTCATTTGCCAGTGTCGTTCATTTATTTCCAGTTAGCTTCCGAGGACCTCCAGGTACAGTGAAGTTCAGGGCATAGCAAATGATCTTTGGCCATTCGTATAAAATCCTTTTCTTAATGATTTTATGTTTCTCTTCTTTCCTGATCCCCATTTCCATCTGCCTTCTCCTTCTCAAACATGCCTGAATCTTTTTTTTTTAATTTATTTTTATTCCATATGTTCCTCTCATCTGTTGACAAGGTAGATAAAAGGAGCATCAGGCACAAGGTTTTCACAGTCACACAGTCACATTGTGAAAGCTGTATCATTATACAATCATCCTCAAGAAACATGGCTACTGGAACACAGCTCTACATTTTCAGGCATTTCCCTCCAGCCTCTCCATTACATCTTGGATAACAAGGTGATATCTACTTAATGCATAAGAATAACCTCCAGGATAACCTCTCGACTCTGTTTGGAATCTCTCAGCCATTCACACTTTATTTTGTCTCATTTCACTCTTCCCCCTTTTGGTCGAGAAGGTTTTCTCAATTCCTTGATGCTGGGTCTCAGCTCATTCTACAGTTTTTCTCAATCCCTTGATGCTGAATCTCAGCTCATTCTGGGATTTCTGTCCCACGCTGCCAGGAAGACCCACACCCCTGGGAGTCATGTCCCACGTAAACAGGGGGAGGGTGGTGAGTCTGCTTGCTGTGTTGGCTGGAGAGAGAAGCCACATCTGAGCAACAAAAGAGGTTCTCTTGGGGGTGACTCTTAGGCTTAATTTTAAGTAGGCTTGACCTATCCCCTGTGGGGTTAAGTTTCATATGAACAAACCCCAAGACTGGGGGCTCAGCCTATAGCTTTGATTGTCCCCACTGCTTGTGAGAATATCAAGAATTCAACTTGGGGAAGTTGAGTTTTCCTCCATTCTCACCATTCCCCGAAGGGGACTTTGCAAATACTTTTCCACACACTGATCAAATCACTCTGGGATTCATCAGGGCATCACCTGGACAAACCAACAAAATCTCATGTCCTATACAAAGTTCAATGTACTTAAGGTGTTCAATCAACTATCTGCATAAGTTATATTAGGAGATGCACTAGTCAAAGTATAGATTTGTACCAAATAAACATTTTTTTTGCTTTAGTCTCGCACATTAGTTGAAATTTTAAAATATTAAGTACCATCTATTTTCAGCACACTGCAGTAATGACATTTTTTTGTTCTTCCTCATGTAAAAACATTTTTTTAATTTGTACATTTAGTCACTATCATTATACACTACATTCCTAGATTACACCATCTCAATCTTTATCGTCTATCTTTCTTTATGATTTCATTTATGCCCCAGCCCTCCTCCCTCTATCATTCTCATATGCAGCTTCATTCAGTGTTTTAGCATAATTGTATTACAGTTAGGTAATATTGTGCTGTCCATTTCTGAGTTTTTGTATCCAGTCCTGTTGCACAGTCTGTATCCCTTCAGCTCCAATTACCCAATATCTTACCCTATTTCTATCTCCTGATGGTCTCTGTTACCAAGGAAATATTCCAAGTTTATTCACTAATGTCAGTTCATATCAGTGAGACCATACAGTATTTGTCCTTTTGTTTCTGGCTAATCACACTCAGCATAATGTCCTTAAGGTCCATT
>PVIY010032407.1:0-10415 GCA_004026745.1 Myrmecophaga tridactyla
CTCATTCTCCAAAATATTTCCTCTTTTATAGGACTCCAATAAACCAATCAAGACCCACCCAAACGGGTGGAGACATGTCGTCACCTAATCCAATTTAACAACCACTCTTGACTAAATCACATCACCCAGGGAGATGATCTCATTACAGTTTCAAACATACAGTATTGAATACAGATTATTCTACCTTTATGAAATGGGACTTATATTAAAACATGGCTTTTCTTAGGGGGCATACTTTCTTTCAAACCAGCACAGTAAGTATATGAAGAAAATTATCAGGGTCATTAGACATTAGGGAAATACAAATCAAAACCACAATGAGTGCAGCAAATGACAGGCCACATGCTGACCAGGTTCTGGGCCCTTCTAATACACTGAGCATAGCCAACACAGGGCAGGGGGCATGAGCAGGATTTTAACCCAGAGGCCCCACTCCTCGGGCACATAAAACCTGAGCCTCTGACCATGGCATAAAACGGGTTCATTAGGCCTAGTGGCATATAACTTGACTCCACCATCAGTACCATCAGGCACCACAGCAAAGCCTTTATCTTGGTCACAGTCCACAGCAGTACTGAATCAATCCACGATATGTATCTGGATAGCCCAGGACCACAAATGCAAGATGATGAGCCATTTGGGCCTCAGCAACTTGTTAGCCTCGCTGTCAGTACCTGACTACCCTGGGCAGTCACCCCAGCCCCCCAGGCTTGTGAGTGGTCCCTAGACATGTGGCTCTCAAGAACCACCAAGGGATACTGACCAGCTCCAAGTTCCACCCCAAAGCTATCTCCAAAAGGTAACTGTCACTGATAGGAATATAAGTTGACTGCGTTCAGCCAGTGCCAAAATAAGAACCCAGTCCTGCTACTAAATTCTGGTCCACTAGGGTTCAGCATATCCTCAACTAGGGGTCACTGACATGGATACCCAGGAGGCCAATGACTTGAGCTGTAAACTGTCTGAGACGAACATCCCTAACTATACCCCATACTCCAACTCCATCAACACTGACACCGGCTCCTAGTAGGGCCCCAAAATTGCCTAGATCAAGCAACCTCTCCTATGGAGACAACACTTCCTACAGGAGTCCTTTCTGCCTCCAGCTGACCCTGGACTCAAGACATCCTTCTGCTCCTCTGCAGAGCCAGCACAGCCAGGGGCCGGCATCTGCCAAGACAGCTACAGGTTCTTGAAGCTATTTTAGGCCAAGATGGTACAGTTGGAAGGTTGGTGCTGCCAGACAGAAAACGAGACCAAAAAGAACCACCTCTCTGAAGAAGTTTTAATTGCCTCAGTGCTGTGGCTAGTACCTATCTACTGATTTCCCAGAACGTCCAGCAGTTCTAGGATTTCTGTGAACAAAACCTGAACCCCAACACCAACCCACATCAAACAGCTCAGTTCTTGGCACGGTTCTGGAACCTGCTACATTTATGCATCAAGGACATCACTATGAAGTTTGAAGTACTCTACTATCTGACGGCCAACAGCTGGCACCTGGTAGAGACCCCTGAGAAGAGGAAGGAAGGGAAGAAACCACCCTCTCCGTTCCCAAGAAGCCAGCTAAATCCAAGGCCCGACATGCTGGGAAAAGCAGCACCAGGAACCCTGCAAGAGACTCTTGGTGTCCAAGCAGGAGTTCCTGTGCAGCATAGGCAATGTCAAAATTTATGTCTCCAAGCCGAGACCCAGCTATAAACACCATGAAGGAAGAAGTAAACACTCTCTTACTCTTAAAAAAACACTTAAACTAAATGCAAATGGAACAAAATTTTCTCAATCTTTAGTACGTTCTTTCTGTCTAGAGACACTGAGCCAACTTTCAAATTGATCCTTACAAGAGCTCAAAATTTAGCTTCTGTGGGCCCCTCTCAGATTTAGCTTATGAAGACTTCACACACACAAAGACCACAAGAAACACGAAATTATAAAACGTTTTTTCCTTCTTGCTTTCCATGGTCGACTAGAGAGATGGACTATGGCAACTGTGATTACAGTTCTAGAATGTAGTCTTTTCACTTGCTCTATTGAAGGAGAACTTAAATGAGCCTGTTTAAAAGAAGATGTCAGTCCCTGGGCAGCCTTGGGCACCTGCTATGTCCTTCTTTCTTTTCCTGCTACCTTAGCTCTGACCATGGAATTTTCATTCTTACATTTTTTTTCTTTTCCCTTCAGCGCATACCATCCTGGCCAGCAGTTTTCTCAGCTCTTTCCCACATTGAGGGCCCAGAGGACAGAAAGTTGGACAGGCACTCCCTCTCTGTATACGAGTTAACTCTCAAAGGGTATCCCACTCCCCTAAACAAAAAGAGAGAGAAGCACTTAGTGTCCAAGAAACTGCCCCATAAAGGGAGATGTATGTAGGTGAAACAGAGGTCACATCTAGAAAATCTGGGCAAAGTGGATGTAGAAAGGCAGAATTTGGTGAGCATCACTGAGCGCTTGGAGGGAAACCTGGCTCTCTTCTATTCTGTTTGGCCATGGTCTTAGGCACTTCTGTAGATAACCAGGCGTATATTTCAGTACTTCTGCACTTAAGCCATTTCACTTAATCACACATGATTATCCTTCTTTGTAGGAAATGGAAATAAATGTTCGAAGAGCATGCTGTGTGCAACCTGCTCTCAAATGTTCAGAAAATTATTTCAGAATGAAAAGTTAAAAACAAAACAAAAGAACTTCCAAGAACAGCAGAAAAGGAAACAGTGACAGCCTTGACAGAAGGACACTCTCCCCTATGAAATGGCCCTTCAATTAAGGCCCAACACTGCTCCCCCATGCCCACGTGAGGATGGCCTAACAGAAATCAAGAAATAAGCAGCAAATAGGCAAAGAGCAGCCTGTCAAAGACTTCTTTGGCTCCTCTAAAACAAAAATTCCTTTTAAAGGGTTAAGTCTGTTTTCATTTCACCTGAGCATAATACACAAATGATTGTAAAGAATCTCGGGGTAGCTATACTGAATATCAGATAAAACAGAGTTAAGTAAAAAACAGTTACAAGGGACAAAGACAGTGATTATAGAGGGATAAAGGGGCCAATTAAACAAGAAGACATAACAATTGTTAATACATACGGCACCTAACAGCAGAGCCCCAAAGCATATGAAGCAAGTTCTGACATATTTGAAGGAAGAAACTCACAGTTCTACATTAATACTAGGAGACTATTAAAACCTCTAGGAGACCAATAAGGAAATACAAGACTTGAAGAATACCATAAATCAACTAGACCTAACAGACATATATAAAACACCTCACCCAACAAAAAGAGAACACACCCTCTTCTCGAGTGCACATGCTCATTCTCCAGGATACACCATATCTTATGTCTCAAAATAAATCTCAATCAATTGAAGAAAATATTGAAATCATGCGATGTATCTTCTCTGACCACAATGGATTGAAGCTAGAAATCAGTAATAGAAGGAGATATGGAAAATTCAAAAACACGTGGAAATTAATTAATGTACCCAAACAGCCAATGGGTTAAAGAGGAAATCAGAAACTAAATTAAAAAATATCTGGAGACGAACGAAAATTCAGCATACCAAAACTTATGGGACACAGCAAAAGTAGTGCTGTACTACCTAAGCTAATCACATACATGATTATCCTTCTTTGTAGGAAATGTAAATAGAAGTATTATTTGGGGAATTTATAGCTCTAAATGCTTATATTAAGAAAAAGAAAGGTCTCAAACCAAAGACCTTAACTCAAAACTGCAAGAACTAGAATGAGAAGAGCAAACTAAAGCCAAACTGAGCAGAAGGAAGGAAATAGAGATTAGAGTGGAGGTAAATGAAACAGGAAGGAAAAAAAAAACCAATAAACAAAATCACCAAAACCAAAAGTTGGTTCTCTGAAATGATCAATAAAATAGACAAACCTTTAACTGGAGTGACAGAAAAATAGACACAAATAAAGAAAACCAGAAATGAAGAAGGGAGCATTGCTACTGACCCTGCTTCAACAAATAGGATAGTATGAACAACCATATGTCAATAAATTAGATAACCTAGATGAAATAGACAAAATCTTAGAAACACACAAACTACCCACATTGATGCAAGAAGAAATAGATCTCAACAATCCAATTACCAATAAAGAGAATAAACTAATAATCAAAAACCTCCCAACAAAGAAAAGCCCAGGAACAGATAGTTTCACAGAGGAATTTTACCAAACATTCTAAGAAAAATTAACACCAATCCTGCTCAAACTCTTTCAAAAACCAAAGAGGAGGAACACTCCGTGTGCTGGTTTGAATCTGTGGTGGACCCCAGAAAAGCCATGTCCTTTAATCCTCATTCAATATTGCTGGCTGGGAGCATTCTGATTGTTCCCATGGAGATCTGACCCAATCAACTATGGGTGGTAACTTTTGATCAGACAGCTTGCATGGAGTTGTGTCTCCACCCGTTAATCCTTTAAAAGAGGAAACATTATGAAGAGAGCCCCTTTTCAGAGCCACAAGAAAGCCACAGCAGAGTGGAGCAGAGCCACAAGAGCGTAAGCCCATGTTGCCAGAGACATCTGGAGATGAAGAAGGAAAATGCCCCTGGGGGAGCTCCATGAAACAGGAAGCTGGGAGAGAAAGCTGAGAGACCTCTCCACATGCCTTTCCAGTTGAGAGAGACACACCCTGAATGTCACTGGCCTTCTTGAACCAAGGCATCTTTTCCTGGATGCCTTAGATTGGACATTTCTACAGACTTGTTTTAAATGGGACATTTTTTTGGCCTTAGAACTATAAACTTGTAACTTACTAAATTCCCCCCTTTAAAAAGCAATTACGTATTTGGTATATTGCATCCTGGCAGCTAGTAAACTGGGACATTTTCTAATTCATTCTATGGGGCCAACATCACTCTCATACTAAAGCCAGATAAAGATACCACAAGAAAAGAAAACTACAGACCAATTATCATTTATGGACATGGATGCAAATCCTCAACAAAATACTAGCAAACCAAAACTATCAGCATATTAAAAGAATTATACACCAAGATCAAGTGGAATTTATCACTGGTATGCAAAAGTGGCTCAACATAAGAAAATCAATTAATATAATAAGCCATATGTGCCAGTTTGAATCTGTGGTGGACCCCAGAAAAGCCATGCCCTTTGATCCTCATTCAATATTGCTGTGTGGGAACATTTTGATTGCTTCCATGAAGATGTGACCCACCCAATTGTGGGTGGTAACTTTTGTTTAGATGATTTCCATGGAGGTGTGCCTCCACCCACTGAAGGTGGAGTTGCTTGCTGGAACCCTTTAAAAGAGGAAACACTTTTGAGAGAGTCCCTTTTGGTAGAGCCACGAGAAAGCCAGCAGATGCCACCATGTTCGACATGTGCCCTTCCAGCTGAGAGAGAAACACTGAACACTGTCAGCCTTCTTGAACCAAGGTATCTTTCCTTGGATGCCTTAGATTGGACATTTCTATAGACTTGTTTTAATTGGGACATTTTCTCAGCCTTAGAACTGTAAATTAGCAACTCATTAAATTCCCCCTTTTAAAAGCCATTCTGTTTCTGGTATATTGCATTCCAGCAGCTAGCAAACTAAAACACCATACTAATAGAATGAAGGAAAAGACCCCATATGATCACCTCAAATAACACACAAAAGGCAATCTGACAAAATCCAGTACCCTTTCTTGATAAAAACCATCAGAAATCTAGGAATAGCAAGAAACTTCCTCAACATAACAGGGCGTATGTGAAAATCCCCTAGCTAACATGATATGCAATAATGAAAGACTGACAGCTTTCTTCCTTAGATCAAGAACAAGACAAGGATGCCCACTGTCACCACCGTTTTTCAACATTGTACTGCAAGCTCTAGCCAGAGAAATTATACAGGAAAAAGAACTAAAAGGCACTCATATGGGAAAAGAAATAACTCTCCCTATTTGCACATGATATGATCATACATACAGAAAATCCTGAAAAATCCACAACAAACTTCGTACAGCTGATAAAATATAATGAATTTAGCAAATTCATTATACACAAAATATATAAAGAAATCCTTCAACTCAACAACAGAAACCAAACAACCCAATTAAAATAACAAATTCAGCAAAGGGGCAGGATCAACACCCCCAAATCAGTAATGTTTCTATATACTAGTATTAAGTAATCTGAGAAAAAAACTCCATTTACAATAGAACAAAAGTATCAAATATCTAGGAATAAATCCAACCAAGGATTTATTGCTAAAAGGAAACCAAACAAGACCTAAATAAATGGAAGGACACACCATGTACACAGAGTGTACTCAAGGTCAGTTACAGATTCTGCCCAAGGTTAGTTACAGACTCACTGCACTCCCAATCAAAACTCCAATAACCTTCTTTGCAGAATGGAAAAGCCAATCGTCACATTTATACGGAAGGGTAAGGGGCCCTGAAACCAAAGCCATCTTGAAAAAGAAGAATGAAGGTGGAGGCCTCACACTTCCTGGATGTCAAAACTTATTACAAAGCTTCAGTACTCAAAACAGCATGGTACTGGCATAAGGACAGGCATACAGATGAACTGAGAGCTCAGAAGTCAACCCTCATTTACGGCCAACTGATTTTTTTTTTAATTTTTTATTAATTAAAAAAAAATTACAAGCAGCACAAACATTCCCAACACATATACTCAGCAATTCACAATATCATCACATGGTTGCATATTCATCATCATGATCACTTCCCACACATTTGCATCAATTCAGAAAAAGACATAAAAAGACAACAAAAAAAAAAACAGAAAAAAAATTTTACATACCATACCCCTTACCCCTCGCTTTCATTGATCGCTAGCATTTCAAACTAAATTTATTTTAACATTTGTTCCCCCTATTATTTATTTTTATTCCATATATTCTACTCATATGTGGCCAACTGATTTTTGACAAGGGGGCAGAGACCGTTCAAATGGGAAAGAATAGTCTCCTCAATAAAAGGTGCTGGAAAGTCCTCCCGGGGGAATGGCGAGAAAGGGGGAAAATTCAACTTCCCCATGTGCAGGATTTCTGATATTCTCACAGGCAGTGGGGGACAACCAAAGCAATAGGCTGAGCCCTCAATCTTGGGGTTTGTTCATATGAAACTTAACCCTGCAAAGGACAGGCTAAGCCTACTTAAAATTAGGCCTAACAGTCACCCCCAGAGAACCTCTTTTGCTGCTCAGATGTAGCCTGCCTCTCTCAGCCAGTACAATAAGCAAACTCACTGCCCTTCCCCTCTCTACGTGGGACATGACTCCCAGGGGTATAAACCTTCCTGGAAACGTGGGACAGGAATCCTAGAATGAGCTGGGACCCAGCATCAAGGAATTGAGAAAACCTTCTCGACCAAAAGGGGGAAGAGCAAAATGAGACAAAATACAGTGTCAATGGCTGAGAGATTTCACAGAGTAGAGAGGTTATCCTGGAGGTTATTCTTACACATTATATAGATATCACCTTTTTAGTTAAGGTATATTGGATAGGCTGGAGGGAACTGCCTGAAAATGTAGAGCTGTGTTCCAGTAGCCATGTTTCTTGAAGATGATTGTATAATGATATTAGCTTTCACTATGTGACTGTGTGATTGTGAAAACCTTGTGTCTGATGGTCCTTTTATCTATGGTATGGACAGATGAGTAAAACATAAGGATTAAAAATAAATAAATAATGGGGAAACAAATGTTAAGATAAATTTAGTAGATTGAAATGTTAGTGATCGATGAAAGGGAAAGGCAAGGAGTATAAAAATAGGGGAAAGAAAGGCTAAAATATATTGGGTATATGGAAATACTAACAGTCAAAGAGAGGGAGGGATAAGGGATATGGTATGTATGAGTTTTTTTCTTTTTTCTTTTTATTTCTTTTTCTGAATTGATGCAAATGTAAGAAATGATCATGATGATGAATATACAACTACGTGATGATATTTTGAGTTATTGATTATATGCCAAGAATGGAATGATCATATGGTAAAAAACAAACAAAACAAAACATTCAACAAATGGTGCTGCAATAACAGAATATTCAAATGGGAAAGAATGAAATGTGACCCCCATTGCACAGCATACCAAAAAAAAAAATTTCTAGAAGAAAACATAGGGTACATCCTCAGGACCCTTGTGTTAGGTAATGGTTTCTAAGACTTAATACTCAAAGCACAAGCAATAAAAGAAGAAAAAAAGATAAATGAGACCTCATAAAATTAAAAAATTTTGTGCCTTAAAAGTAAAATGACACCCTACACAATGGGAGGAAATATTTGGAAGCCACATAGCTGATAAGAGTTTAATATCCAAAATACATAAAAAAAAGCATTCAACTCAACAACAATACGACAAACAACTCCCAAAAAATGGAGGAAAGTTTTGAATAGACATTTCTCCAAAGAAGATATACAAATGATTTCATACCCACTGGAATGGCTACTATTTGAAAAATAGAAAATTACAAGTGTTGGAAAGGATTTGGAGAAACAGGAACACTTGTCACTGCTAGTGGCAATATAAAATGGTGCAGCTGCTGTGGGAAACAGTTTGACAGTTCTCAGAAAGTAAGCATTCAATTCCCATACGACCTGTAAATCCCATTTCTAGGTATATACTCTGCAAAATGGAAGGAACCCAAGTGCTCACCAACCGACTAATGGATAAATAAAATGTGGTATATACATGCAATGGATTATTCTAGGAATGAAATTCTGAGAACTGCTACAACATGGATGAATCCTGAAGACATTATGTTGAGTGAAATAAGCCAGACACAATAGGACAAAAATCTTATGATCTCACAGATTGAAATAATTAGGATAAGCACTCACAGAATCAAAATCTAGAATATAGGTTACCAGGGGATGGGGTAGGAGTAGGGAACAGGAAGTTACGACTTAAAATGCAGTGTTTTTTACTGGGACAATGGAAAAGTTTTGGTAATGGATAGTGGTGACAGTGGCACAACATTTGTGAAAGTAACAGTACTGAATTATATATCTGAATGTAGTTAAAAGGGGAAGTTTTAGGTTATATATAAGGTACTAGGATGAAAAATAAAATCTCAAAATTCTGTAATACAATATTAACCAGGGTGTTTTGTGAATGGGGCATTTATATAGAGAAGGAAAAAACACATTGAGGGTAGAAGTAATTACCTAGGATTGCTTACGAAACAACTCAGTGCAGGGGATCCAACTTCATTCCTTAGTCTATTTATAAATTACTACATAACACTGACATTTGAGGTGCTCCATTCAGAATAATCAAAACTTAAGCACTTTGCATAGTGTTCAACAGTGTAAACATTTTTTTTTTGTTTTGCATGGGCAGGCACTGGGAATCAAACCAAACCCGGGTCTCCTGCATGGCAGGCGAGAACTCTGCCTGCTGAGCCACCATGGCCTGCCCAACAGTGTAAACCTTTAATAAAATAAAGGTAGCAATATATTTGATTTCAACAGGAAAACCTAAATATAAAATGTTCATGGTCTAGGAGCTTTGTTCTAGTATAGAGGAAATTTATTTTGGGAGCTGAGGCCCCTGGAGAGAGTAAACCTGAGTTTCTGAGAAGCTTCATTCTTTCCAAGTGATACCAAATGATAAGGTAGCAGATGCCTGACCTTGGCAAAGCAAGATGAAATACAGGCCACACAGGAGGAGAACATGTGCATCTGTGTCATGCAAATTCATTCGTGGAAAGCAGTAGTAGTGCCATGTATTGCTTGCCATTCCAAGGCTCAATTCCGTCATTGAGCTGTCCTGATAGAAACTTCCTCTCTATCTTGCTATGTCTGGCTGTGACTTTGGACAGCTGAGCTTATTTTCTCATGTGTAACATGGGGATTTGAAGGTTCTTGGAAGACCAAATGGAAGAAATAACACATTACAGTTAGACACTAGGTCACTGCTACCAAAAACTAGTTAAATTGCCATTTTCAAGCTCCCCATATCAAACTCAGAACCTTACAAGTGAGTTTAGGACTAAAGAAAAAGTCAAATAATTAATTTTACCACTTTAAGACCTTAAAGAACGGCATTAGGATAGGAACAAAAAACCTACAAAGTGGTTTATCTGAGGACATTTTTAGGAAGCACTCATCATGTAGATCAGCATTTTAGGTGGAGAACAGTCGGACAAATAGGAGATGACAGATTTCCAAGTGGAAAATAACTCTGGTTCTTCTGTATAAAATATCAGTTCAGTGGTAAATGAAATGAACTTCATCACACAGAAAATTAAGTTTTGTGATAAGATGCATGTGAAAATATACCAAAGATTGAATCTATAAATACAGAAGCACCACCTAAAAGATCTCAGGGTGGAGCTTAACTGCATCCCTAGTATTTTCCCAGGCTTTAAGTATGGGTGAGACTTATGTTTAAAACTACATCTCTCATCTTCAGAGCAAGGCCCTTTAAT
>PVIY010032407.1:10515-29180 GCA_004026745.1 Myrmecophaga tridactyla
AGGGGGGGGGGTTCTGATCCTCTCTTACCTAAGATTATTTTTAGAAAGAAATGAATTATAAAATAAAATAGTGGCTACAGAGCTCAACTAAAAATCAGCAGCAGCCTAGGGCCCAGAAAGATTGGGGGCAAGGGGGTGATCTTGGAGTAGCCATTCTCTCTGTCTTTGGGCCTCAGATTCCTCAATTAATCAAGCAAGCAAGCAAGAAAGCAATCAACCAATCAAACTAAATGCATTATCTCAGATGCTTATATCCCACCATTGTTTTGAAGAGCAAAATGAGTAAGAGAAATGAAAGTGCTTTGAAAACTCTCAAGGGGTCCTGGAGTGAACACTTCTATCCCTGGCTCACAGACCAAGAATAAGATGCACTACTACAGGGCTGAACTATACTGGATGAATTTGTGCCCCACCCACCTTAGCCCTACCTAAAAGGCAGTTTAGCTTTATAAAATCAAATAGAAGATTTTGCATTAGCAATAGGCTCCAACACACCTTCAGGAGGGACTTACTATGGAAAAAGTGGGAGGCAAGGTACTGTTCAATAAATCCTAACAGTATTCAAGGTTATCCACAGATACTAGGGCATTATTTTGATAGTTAAATCCATCTTGCATGGCAGGTAACTACAAAAGATGCTTACATTCCCAGAATAAAATGGAGACTAAACTACAACAGTGAGTGCAATAAGCAGAAAAAGTTAAAGATTTGAGAGAAATAAATACCTTTGCTCCTTAGAAAATCTTCAGGGAGGTCTGTGCACAAAAGTTCTTTCCTCGACTGCATCAGGAGGTCCTCCTACAGTAAGAAAATCCAGAAGTCAGGAAGGATTCAGAAATACCTAAGCTAAAGAATGTTAATTACTTTTTTTTTTTTTTTTACATGGGCAGGCACCGGGAAATGAACCCAGGTCCTCCGGCATTGCAGGCAAGCATTCCTGCCTGCTGAGCCACTGTGGCCTGCCCTGTTAATTACTTTTTGAGAGACCTCTCTGACTCCAGGGAACTTTGCTAGCAGTCACAAGTACTATGAACTGAAGGAAACCTCACATTTTAAAAAACCTTTTTACTTTCAAATAATTTCAAACTTATTGGACAGTTGCAGGGTGGTGCAACGGTGGCTCAGTGGCAGAATTCTTGCCTGCCATGCCAGAGACCTGGGTTCAATTCCTGGTGCCTACCCATGCAAAAAAAAATACAGTCTAGGACAGCTGCAAAATTAATGCAAAACTCATACTGAGAACTCCAACATAACCCCTATCTATATACCCTGATCCATGAACTTTTAACATTTTGCCATGTTTGATGTACCTATCCTCCATCTGTCTGCCATCTATTTTCTAAACAGTTGCGGGTACGGTGTATATATTGTGCTCTTTGAACACTTAATATTTCTGTGTACATTTCCTAAGAATAAGGATATTCACTTACATAACCACCATCATTGACAGCTAGTTTCCTACAACAGAAGACATTCAGAAAAATGGGTAGGGGGAGGGACAGAATGTACACATTCTGGCAGCAAGTGGCTTGGAGACACTTGAGGTAAGGGCTCCATCAAGTTTATTAGCTGGGAGACTCTGAATGACCAAAGACTGTTTACACTAAACTTTCCTTCTTTTCCATTCCTTTTCAATTTTTCTATTGATTACTTCCTTTCCTCTGACCTAGGATTTAAAAAAAAACCCACAATGACTTAATTGGTAAGTACAAGATTCTGACATAGCACTAATCTAAAACTACAGATAGTGAAAGTATTGCTATACCTTTTTATTATCTTTTACATAGTGGCAGGTTTAATTTTTAATGATGGCCATGTTAACAACCAGCTTACAAAATTCATTAACAGTTAAACAGTTAAAAACCTAACAGTCAGTGGGCAATGGTGGTTCAGAGGCAGAGTTCTCGCCTGCCATGCCAGAAATCCAGGTTCGATTCCCAGTGCCTGCCCATGTCAAAAACAACAACAAACCTAACAGTAAATTATTTTTTAAAAAATAAGTGAAGTTATAGTTTACCAAAAAAAGTGCAGAAAATATAGAGCTCCCATATATTGACCCCATTATTAACATCTTTAACAGTGTGGTACCTTTGTTGCATGGTATATATATAGAGAGAGATACTTATATATAATTATACTATAGTTTACATTAGGGCTCACTGTGCTGTGCTTTTTTTTTACCTTAACTTTTATCACTTTTTCTTTAAAACAAGCAAAAGCCATTTGGGCTCTAAATAAAAGTCTGTGGTAGAAACAGAACCCAGGAAGAGGGAAGATGTAAGGGATGTGGACACAAATGTACACAGAGAGAAGTAAAATACTATCACTGAAATCAGGAGACGAGGACCAGAGGGGTTGCAGACCCAGAACGAGACTGCTCCTTCATTTTCTTACTGCAACTCCAGAGTGGAGTACTTTTGAGAAGGATGATCCTAAAAACAAGCATCTCCCTGATAAATCATGTGTAACACTACCATGTTTGTCAGTAAATACAGAGTTTAGCATGATGCTGGATTGAATTTATTTGTAAATGGGGTGAAGAGAAGGATTACTTCCCATAGAAGCACTGATCAAATTAGAAAACCACCGTTTGGCAACCTTATCTCAAACAAGAATCATCAACTAGGGGTTAAAAGTTTCAAAGAGAAACACAAACACTAACATACTCTTTTCCCAGAAGACATGTACTAATTACAAAGGAGAAAATAGTAACTTGGTATACGTGGCAGATCCCAGCTGAAACAAGTGATCAAGGTTCATCATTGAGAACGAGGCACAGCAACACCATATGCCTTCTGCTGGGAGGCGATGGAATCCAACATCACTTCTATGGGATCCCTGCCTCCAAATGCATAACCAGAATCTAACCAAGAACAAACATCAAACCCATTCATAACTCTATGAAGTTAATGGCCTGTATTCTTCCAAAGTATCAAGGTCACGGACTGAGGAACTACTCCAGATTAAAGGAGTCTAAAGAGACACTACAAAAAAAATTTTTTTAAATAAAAAATAAAAAATAAAGAGACACTACAACTAATGGATTCTGGATCTACCCTTAACCAGAAAAACTAAAAACATTTTTTCTTTTGCTACAATGTACATCAGTGGGACAAATGACTAAATTTGAATAAAGCAGGTGGGCAACAGGGGCTCAGTGACAGAGTTCTTGCTTGGCATGCCAGAGACCCGTGCTTGCCCATGTTAAAAAAAAAAAAAAAAATTGAATAAAGCTTGTAGTTTCTATAATAGTATTTAGATCAGTGTTAATTTTCTGATTTTGATAAATGCCCTCTGGTCATGTTAACAAAATGTCCTTGTTTGTTAGGAAATACACATGGAAGCACTTAAATGTCATGTCTACAATTATACTTTCAAAATCTTGGAGGGGAAAAAGGTAAATGTGGTAAAATGTTAACATGTAAGGATTCTGTGTGAAGGCTATATGGGAACTTTCTGTACCATTTTTGCAACTCTGTAAAATATTCTTTTACTCTTCTGTAAATCTCAAATTATTTCAAACTAAAAAGAACTTTATTTATATTTGATCCTTTCTCCAAAATGACACTACTCTCCATTTTTTCCAGTTCTCAGGCTGAATGAGGTGTGAGATTAGAAGCTGTACAGGATATTCTTTCAGGTTAATACTTTAAAGGCAGAGCGCTGGAGCAAAGGATCATGAGATTAGGAGTCAGACCGAGCTGGCTTCCAATACCAGGACTCTCACCTACTAGCTATGTAGCACTGAGAACTACCTCACAGGTGACTGTAAGTATAAGTGGGACCACATAAAACACCCAAAAAGATGTCCTGTGAAGACTGGGTGTTCCATAAACAGAAGCTTCAATCATTCATAAGACCTTGGACAATTGTTATCCCTCTCTGTAAAAAAAAAATCAATAGGACCGGCACCAAGAGAGATTCTGGTATGTCCTCTGGAATAACGGACCTAAGCTTTTCTAGGCTGCAAGAGTCTCTAGAGTGGGAACTGAGCTCATTTATCAGCAACACAAAAGCTCCTTCAGATTCCCAAGGTTTCTGGAGATCTGGTGCAATTAGCCCTTACTAGGTCCAGCCCCTGGAAGGGCTGCTGGGATTTTAGTTCTGCTTCACCTGTTCCTCTAAAGTATGCCTAGCTGGAGGCCCTTTTTAAAAAGTGGTTTGGCAATGTGCCCTTCTCCTGGGTAACCTAGGATTCCTAACAGAAAGAGAGAAATAGAAGATTGGAGGGAGGATTCCACTCTTCCCCTGCCTTACAGAGTTTCTTAAAAAGGTTCTGGGGTAAACTCTTTGAGACCAAAGGAAGAAAGGTTTATTTTGTCTGGAACCTGAATTTTCGGTAGCACATAAGCTAACTCAACCTGTCTGCACAGCTCAGTTAAACAACTGAAACACAGGGAGCCCAGAATAAGAATGAAGGCCTTTAATCCTGTATAGCTTAATGTAATGCCTGGACACATCCTAGAATATATTAAGCAGATAATCAAAAAGTATTGGCAAAGTCCCTTGAGGGATGGGAGAAAAAATATGGCACTATTAAACTTTACCATCAGGGAATTCCTTGATACTGTGCAAAACATTAGGGACATCCTAATCAATAGGCCAAGCCCTTGATCTTGAGGTTTACTCTTGTGAAGCTTATGTAGGTAGCGGAGAAGCTTAGCCTACCTATAGGTGTGCCTAAGAGTTACTTCTGGAGGACCTCTTTTGTTGCTCAGATGTGGCTTCTCTCTCTCTATAAGTGAAATCATTGCCCTCCCCACTACATGGGACATGACATCCAAGCATGAAAGTCTCCCTGGCAGCGTGGGAGGTGACTCCCAAGGATGAGTCCAGCCCTGGCCCTGTGGAATCTACAATTCCATGCTGACCAAAAGGGGGAAAAGAAGTAATATAGTTTCAGTGGCTGAGAGAGTTCAAACAGAGTTGAGAGGCTGCTCTGGAGGTCACTTACACAAGCTTCAGTCAGACATTTCTACTTATCATAACTTGTCAAACCCCAACCAAAACCATTCCTGCCAATCCTAAAGAGCACCTAGGGCAATATATAAGAGTCTACAAAAGTTCCATTTACTTTCCAGAAACCGACAAGCTCCAGATGGGTCCCTGGACCAGATAAGTCTTGAAACATAGAGGGTCCAGCCTCTCCAGAACATAAAATAGTTCCATCTCCCTATACCCCTATTACTGACAGCCCCTTCCAACATGAAAAAGTTAGAATGATCATAGTCCACTAAAGAGTGGGATAGAAAGATCAAAGGCGATGGTGGAGTTATACAGAGAAGGTAGGGTTTAACAAATGAATATGATCGCTGAATCATTAAACTGATATCTCTTTTAGTCTCCAGTATTTTATTTTTTTATTTTTTCTAAATACCAAAAAACACCAAATGCAAACATTCCATTTTTGGAATCGTTCCATTCTACATATATAATATGATCGTTCTACTTATATATGTAGAACATATATATGATCATCTACATATATACGATCGTTCCATTCTACAAATATAATCAATAATTCACAATATCATGACATAGTTGCATATTCATCATCATGATCATTTCTTGTCTCCAGTGTTTTAGAGAGCTAGAAGTAAGAACTTAAAATTGTGGAACTGTAGCCCATACCAAACTGTGGAATCTGTTCTAGAACTAACTGTTGTGCTGTGTTCTGAACTTTATTGCTTTTTTGTGTATATGTTATTTTTCACGCACAAAAAAAGTTGATTGTGATTTAAAAAAAAATATTTATTCCTTTTAGAGTCCTATATTCTGGAGCAGCTAGAAGGAAAAATCTGAGAGGACAGTATGGTAACTCATGACAAACTCTGGGATCTGTTCTGTAACTACTTGTTTGAAGAGTGCTTTGAGAGCTATTACTTTTTTTTCTTTCTTTGCTTTGTATATATGTTATATTATACAATAAAAAAAAGTTAAAAAAAAAAAAAAGGTTCTGGGGTAAGAAAGACATGTCATATATTTCTCAAGAGGGCTGGAGACCCTACAAGGTTTGAGGTAATAAAGGTGATCAGGGATTAGTTGGGTTGAAGGAGAATAAAGAATGTGAGGAAGCCCCTCCTGCTGCAAGACAGGTGTTAGGTGATCTCCAGATGTTCGGAGCTCTAACAATCTGGGTCCCAGAGTGAGGATGATAGGGGACAGAATAGCCCACCTGCACACAACGCAATGGTTATGTAGCATAATAATCCTTTGTGTGTAAACTGCCCCTTCCACCCAAGCTCAACCAATTCTAAAGAACACTTGCAGAAATTTATCAGACACAATTGCCTATTCTTAAAAAATAGTTTTATCTGCTAAATATTCTAAGTTTCTGAAACTTATTAAAATCTAGATATCTCATCACGAATGTGCTAACATTTCCTGCAAAATCCGTCTTGAATGAACCAAGCCTTCAAGATTCCTCTTTCAACATCAAATGAGATGAGCTTAGAGCATTCTATAAACTTTCAAAGAAATGCCATACAATGTAATTGTCAAATTGATGCAAATTCTCTGCCTTGCACATCCAACATGTCACCCATCTACCTGGTATTTTGGAATCAACACTTTTTCAAAGTCTTGGCAAATTTAGGAGGGTTTTGATAATCATTCTTACTGTTCATCTTGTGGTCTTTACTTCACATTAAAAGTCGCTTGTGTGCCCTAGAGAAAAATGCAATCCTCTGATTCACACACACAAAAAAACACAAACTAGGTGGGAAATGAACATACTAGCTCACTTATAAGCAGGAGAGCTGTGAGCTCTGGGCTTGATGCTTCTCAACCTTGAGCTCTTGCTTGTAACCAGTACTCTCTGAGCTGCTCCAAATTCTGAGCTCCTGAGCAGGTGGCAGGGCAGATCAGCAGAAAAGGGCTGTCCCCACAAAGAGGCAGTGGTGACTGCATCTGCAGTTGAGAAGGCCTATATGTGGAATTATGCAATTAAAGTGCCACAATATGGAGCAAATAGGATACTTCCTACTTCTTGACGGGTATGGAAAACAGCCATAATTAGGTTCATAGTCAAAACCACTCTGAAAACAAAGGGAACTTCCACATTTCTGGATGGACATTTCAGTTTCCTACAATTGTATTTCTAGAAAGGAATAACTGTAAAAATCAAATTACCTCTGCATGACTTAAAAAGGAATTTTCCTCCATGTATCTCAATTCAGAGAAACAAATGATTTAAAATAAGGTGCCAATCACGTTAGCTGGGTAAGGCATTTAATAATCTCCCCTGCCCCACAATGAATTATGGAGGAGAACTGCTGAAATAAGGTCAAGTTCTCCTCCTAATTTTCAGCAACTTGCCACTGGTTCTCTGGGTACTTCTCTGTTACATGCTTTTAGCACCATGGAATAAGAACTATGGGGGCGGCTGCCGTGGCTCAGCAGGCAGAGCTCCGACCTGACCTGCCGTGCTGGAGGTCTGGAGTTCGATCCCTGGTGCCTCCTGCCCATATGCAAATTAAAAAAAAAAAAAAAAGAACTATGGGCAAACCATCACTGTAGGCACAACAGTGTGCTCGGAACACTCAGAGAACAGCTGATGGCCACTGATTTTACTACTGAGAGGATGAAATTCAGATATTTCACCTTAAAATCACTAAATACTTAGTATTCTTTCATCTAGGTTTCCTAATTTGTTGTCATCTAATTGTCAATAGTATCTTCCAATAATCTGTATGGTCAGTACTAATGCCCCCACTTATGTTCTGGATTTTAGTTATTTGTGTCCTCTTTCCTTTTCCTTGTCAGTCTGGCTAAAGGTTTGCCAAATTTATTAAACTTTTCTAAAAAAACAACTTTGGAGTTGTTGGTTCTCTATATTGTTTTTCTAATCTCTATCTGATTTATCTCCACTCTCATCTTTACTGTTTCCTTCCTTCTACAATTTTGTTTTCTGTTTGCTCATTTGTTCTAGTTTATTTAGATGTGGTTAGGGTAGTGAGTTTTTTCTTTTTTCGGCACACACAGGCTCCTAAAATACAGAACCTGGGTATTGATTTTTAACATGTGTGTGTGTGTGTGTGTGTGTGTGTGTGTTTAATGTAGGCATTTAGACTATAAATTCCCTCTTAGCACTGCTTTTGCTTCATCCTATAAGCTTTGGTATGCTGTATTCTCATTTTCATTTGTCTCCAGGAATCTCCTATTTTCCCCTGTGATTTCTTCTTTGACCTACTGATTAAGTGTGTTAATTTCCATATATTTGCAAACTTTCTAGTTTTCCTTCTGTTACTGATTTTGAGCTTTATTCCATTGTGGTCCTTGAAGATACTTTGCATGATTTCATTATTTCTAAATTTATTAAAATTGATTTGTGGCCTAACATATGGTCTATCCTGGAAAATGTTCACGTGTGTATCTGCAGTTGTAAGGCAGCATGTTCTATGTAGGTCTGACTGGCTTATATTGCTGTTCAAGTCCTTTACTTAGATATTGATCTTCTGCGTAGATGTTCTATCAATTATTTAAAGTGCTGTATTGAAGTCTTCAACTATTACTGTAGAACTTTTTATTTATGCATTCAATTATTCCACAATTTTTGTTCCATTTATTATAGGGTTCTGTTGTAAGGTGTATATATGTTTATAATCATATCTTCTTAATGAATCTTTTATCAATATATATTTTTCTTTGTCTCTTGTAAACTTTTTAACTTAAAGTCTATCTTGTCTGACAATAAAACAGCCATTACAGCTCTCTTTGATGACTATTTGCATTGGAATATCTTTTCCCACCCTCTTACTTTTATTCTCTGTGTCTTTGTACCTAAAGTGATTCTCTTATAGATAGTATATAGAGACTATGACTATGCATTTTCATCCAATCTGCTGAACTCTGCCTTTTATAATAGGAGAGTTTAATCCATTTTCATTTTAGGTAGCAACTGAGAGGGATTTATTTCTGCCATTTGGCTGTTACTCAATTACTCCATTACTGCTTCTTTTGTTTTTGTATTTAGTCGCTTTTTTTGTAGTGTATCACTTTATTTCCTTTCTTCTTTCATTTTCTCTATAATTTTAAGTTTTCTTAGTGCTTTGTAATTATAATGAATGTCTTAAACTAATAACAACCTAGTTTGACGAGTGCCAACCTAGTTTCAGTAATATACAACTCACTACTCCTATGTATCTCCATCCCTCCCTTTATATTGCTTTTGTTTCAGATTACATCTTTGTAATCTGTAAACCCAGTAACACAGATTTTAAAAATTATTTTACATATTTGCCTGTTCAGTCATATGGGGGGGGGGAGGAAGCAGCAGTCAAACTAAAAGTACAATAATACAGGATTTTATATTTACCCTCAGTTACCTTTACCAATATTTATTTTTTCTTATGGCTTAAAGTAACTGTCTAGCATCCTTTTATTTTAGCCTGAAGGACTCCTTTTAGTATTATTTCTCTTTTTAGGGCATGTCTTCTGGTAATGATTTTTTTCAGCTTTTATTGGTAGATCTCTTAATTTCACCTTTGATTTCTGAAAGATAATTTTGCCAGATATAGAATTCTTTTTTTTAATTTGCATATGGGCAGGAGGCACCAGGGATCGAACTCCAGACCTCCAGCACGGCAGGTCGGAGCTCTGCCTGCTGAGCCACGGCAGCCGCCCCAGATATAGAATTCTTGGTAGACTTTTTTTTTAAGGACTTTAAACATATCATTCCACTATCTTCTGGCTTCAATGATTTTTGATGAGAAATCTGCCTTTATTCTTAATGGGGATCCCTTATAAGTGATAAGTCACTACTCTTTTGCAGCTTTCAAAATCCTGTCTTTGTATTTTGACAATTTTGCTATAATGTGTTTTGGAAGAGATCTTTTAGCATCTATCCTCCTTGAAGTTTGTTGAGGTTCCTTGATGTGTACTTTCATGTCATTCACCATTATTCCTTTAAATATTTTTTTCACCCTTTCTTTCTCTCGTCCCTCTGGGACTCCAATGATACATATGTTGGTATGCTTAACAGGGTCCAAGTCTTGAGGCTTGCTCTTGTGAAGCTTATTTCTGTAGCAGAGAACCTAAGGTTACTTACAGTTATGCCTACGAGTTACTTCCAGAGGACCTCTTTTGTTGTTCAGACATAGTCTCTTTCTCTAAGCCCAATTTGGCAAGTAAAATGATTATTTCGACCCCCCAACATGGGACATGACATCTAGGGGTGAAAGTTTCCCTGGTAACATGGGACATGACTCCCAGAGATGAGCCTGGTCCTGGCACCATGGGATCGACAATGCCTTCCTGACCAAAAGGGGTAAAAGAAATGTAACAAAGTAAGGCATCAGTGGCTAAGAGAGTTCAAATAGAGTCGAGAGGCTATTCTGGAGGCTGCTCTTATGCAAACTTCAGCTAGATATTGCTCATTACCACAGTTTGCCAACCCCCCCCCCAAAAAAAACCAGTCCTTTTAACCCTAAAGAACACCAAATGCTCTATCTAACATAGCACAAAAGTTTCATGTACTAAGATTACTCTGCAGAAACCTACAAGCCTCCAGATGAGTTCCTAGGCTAGATAAGTCCTGAAATCCAGAGGGGCCAGCTTTTCCAAGAAATCAACTAGTTTCATCCCCCTATCCCATATTATCAATACCCCTTTCTAACATTTTCATGTTGGAAAGGGAATGTTCTAGTTTGCTAGCTGCCGGAATGCAATATACCAGAATCGGAATGGCTTTTAAAAAGGGGAATTTAATGAGTTGCTAGTTTACAGTTCTAAGGCCGAGAAAATGTTCCAATCAAAACAAGTCTATAGAAATGTCCAATTTAAGGCATCCGGAGAAAGATACCTTGGTTCAAGAAGGCTGATGAAGTGCAGGGTTTCTCTCTCATCTGGAAAGGCAAATGGTGAACACAGTCACAGTTCTCTCTCGGTTGGAAGGGCACATGGCAAGCAAGGCATCATCTGCTACTTTCTCTCCTGGCTTCTTGTTTCATGAAGCTCCCTGAGAGGCATTTTCCTTCTTCATCTCCAAAGGTCGCTGGATTGTGGACTCTGCTTCATAGTGCTGCAGCATTCTCTACTCTCTGAATCTCTTTCTCCACAATGTTTCCTCTTTTATAGGACTCCAGTAAACCAATCAAGACCCACTCAAATGGGTGGAGACATGTCATCCCCTAATCCAGTTTAACAACTGTTCTTGACTAAATCACATCATCCAGGGAGATGATCTGATCACAGTTTCAAACATACAGTATTGAACAGAGATTATTCTACCTTTATGAAATGATATTTTGATTAAAACATGGCTTTTCTAGGGGGCATACTTCCTTTCAAACCAGCACAGGGAAGAACCCAAACAACCCTAAAGAGCAAAAGAGAAGGGGAGTTATAACAGAGAACATAGGATTTAACAAATGAGTATGACTGCTAATTGACTGTATTGATATTTTAGTCTCCAGTGTCTTGGAACAGCTAGAAGGAAAAACCTAAAATTGTACAACAGTAACCCATACCAAACTTTAAAATCTGTTTTATAATTACAATGTACTTTGAAACTTACTGCTTTTTGTACACATATTATCATAATGGTTAGGTTCTGGTGTCAACTTTGCCAAGTGATTATGCCCAGTTGTGTGGTCAGCAAGCACTGGCCTGACCATTGCTGACAAGATACTTCATAGCTGGTTGATAAACTGGAAGGCTGGTTTATTAAAATCATCAGTCAGTTGAATGCATCTGTGGCTGATTACATCTGCAACTAAGGCACACCTACCACAATGAGAAAATTCAATCAGTGAAGGCTTTTAAGGAAGAAGAGACTCTTTCAGTGCTTCTTCAGGCAGTGAGCCTATCCTGTGAAGTTTGTCCACTCTTCATTGGAGCCACCAGTTTCACAACCCGTCCTACAGATTTTGGACTCTCCCATTCTTATGGTTGCTTGAGACACCTTTATAAATCTCCTATTTACAGACTCTCCTTGATGGTTCTGTTTCTCTAGAAAACTCTAACACAGCTATATTTCATAATAAAAAGCCTGGGGGCACAAAGGAAATCAGAAGGAAAGATATACAATGTAGACTGAAATGACATAATCTAGGAACATCTAGAGTGTATAATGATAGTGACTAAATGTACAAATTTTAAAATGTTTTTGCATGAGGAGGAACAAAGGAATATCAATACTGCAGGATGTTGAAAATAGATGGCAATTAATATTTTAAAATTTTAACTTATGTGTGAGACTAAAGCAAAAAATGTTTATTTGGTACAAAATTTATATTTTGACTAGTGTAGTTCCTAATATAACTTATGCGGACAGCTTAATTGAACATCGTAAGTACATGGACCCTTAGGTAGGGCATAAGATTTTGTAGGTTTGTGCAGAGTGATGCCCCGATAAATCCCAGAGTGATATGAAGAGTGAATAAAAAAAGTTATTTGCAAAGTCCCCTTGGGAGAATGGTGAGAAAGGGGGAAAATTCAACTTCCCCAAGTGGAGAATTCTTGATATTCTCACAAGCAGGGGATACAACAAAGCAACAGACTGAGCCCCCAATTTTGGGGGTTCTTTATATGAAACTAATCTCTCAAAGGATAGGCTAAGCCTACTTAAAATTAGGCTTAAGAGTCACCCCCAAGAGAACCTCTTCTGTTGCTCAGATGTGGCCGCTCTCTCTCAGCCAACATGACAAGCACACTCACCACCTTCCCCCTCTCTACGTGGGACATGACTCCCAGGGGTGTGGACCTTCCTGGCAATGTGGGACAGAAATCCTAGAATGAGCTGGGACTCGGCATCAAGGGATTGAGAAAACCTTCTTGACCAAAAGGGGGAAGAGAGAAATGAGACAAAATAAAGTGTCAATGGCTAAGAGATTCCAAACAGTCAAGAGATTATCCTGGAGGTTATTCTTACACATTATATAGATATCACCTTTTTAGTTAAGGTGTAATGGAGAGGCTGGAGGGAACTGTCTGAAAATGTAGAGCCGTGTTCCGCCATGTTTCTTGAAGATGATTGTATAATGATACAGCTTTTGCAACATGACTGTGCGATTGTGAAAACCTTGTGTCTGATGCTTTTATCTACTTTTTTGACAAACACGTAAAACATATGGATTAAAAATAAATAATAGGGGAACAAACATTAAAATAGATTTAGTAGACTGGAATGCTAATGATCAATGAAAGGGAGGGGTAAGGGGTACGGTACGTATGAATTTTTTTCTGTTTTTTCTTTTTCTGGATTGATACAAATGTTCTAAGAAATGATCATGATGATGAATATACAACTATGTGATGATATTGTGAATTACCGATTATACATGCAGAATGGAATGATCATATGGTAAGAATGTTTGTGTTTGTTTGCTGCTACGTTTAAAAAAGTTAAAACATTAATTAAAAAAAGATAGTGCCCCACAGATTCCTCAGGCTCTCTTCATTTTTCATTATTTTTTTCTTTATGTTCCACACACTGGGTAATTTCAACTGTCTTGTCTGGGTTTGCTGACCTTTCTTCTGCTTGTTCAAATGTACTGTTGAATCAAACTAGTGAGTTTTCTTTTCGATTTGTCTGGTTCCTTTTTATAATTTCCATGTCTTTCTTTTGTTCATACTATGTTTTCATTTCCTTTAGGTCTTTGTATATGGATTCATTTATCTCATTGAACACAATTAAGATGTTCAAAGCCTTTGACTTTAAATGTACGAGCTTCCTCAGAGATGGTATCTGGAAAATTATTATTATTTTTTTAAGTGAATGGGCCATACTGACCTCATTCTTTTTTTTTCTTTCTCTTAAAAAGGAGAATTTATTAGGTTGTAAGTTTACAGTTCTAAGGGCATGAAAATGTCCAATTAAAGCAAGTCTATAAAAATATCCAAATTTTGGCATCAACAAGAAGAGGTTACCTTCACTCAAGAAAGGCCGATGAAGTTCAGGTTTTCGCTCTCAACTGCAAAGGGTCATGGTAAACATAGTGACATCTGCTAGCTTTCTCTAGAGGCTTCTTGTTTCATAAAGCATCTCCAGGGGTGCCTTCTTTCTTCATTTGCAAAGGTTTCTGGCTGCGTGGACTCTGGCAGTTCTCACGGCCCTAAAACTTTTTCCCACTCTCCTCATTCTTTGTGTGTTTTGTCATTTTTGTTGAAAATTGTATATTCCGAGTATTATATTGGTATAATTCTGGAAATCTAGTTCTCCCAGCCCTCTAGAATTGCTAATTTGTTGTTGCCATGCAATTGAGTCATCAATTAGTGACTTCTTCAAATTACTTTTGCTCCCAAACAGGGACTGGAAAGAGAAGAGGGAGGGAGGGAAGGAAGGACAGAGTGAGAGAGAGAAAAAGGGGCATTATTTCCTAAGACTCCTTTGATACTTCTGGTATGAAACCAGAAGGAAAGATAAGAGGATAAAGACTGAGACAGCATAATTTAAGAATGTTAGAGTGGACAAGGATGGTGATTAAATGTAGAAATATAGAAACATTTTTGCATGAAGAGCAAATGAATATCAGCATTGCAAGGTGTTGAAAATGGAATGGTATACAGGAAAAAAAGTACAATCAACGCAAGCTAGAGTCTATAGTCAACAGTAACATTGTACTATGCTTCCAATGAATATAACAAAGGTATTATGCCAAAACTAAATATCAATGAACAGGGAATATGGGGGAGGGGTATGGATTATTTGCAGAAGGAAAGGAAACACTGTCATAGATTATGGTTGCAAAGGCATGCCTATTTATTTAGGTTGGATTTTATGATGTAAGAATAAAACTGCTTAAAAAAGGAACAGAGAGAAACAAATGCTTGAGAAAATATAGGGAAAGAGATGCATCTATTCACTTTTGGGAGAGAAGATGAGAGGTGCAGCCCCTGTGGAGGGCAGCATGGTGGTTCACCATATCTTTTTTAGCATATTCTTACATCTTTCACCACAAATTGTTCCAGTTTCATCCATGTAGATCCTCTGTCCCAGCCCTAGAATTTCTCCAAGGAGTATTTAGAAACTAAGACCTGGGTGCTAGGTGAGCTCACTACTATGGGGTGTTACTACTTCCAGGCTCTACTCACATGCACACATTTCTATATGTATTTGAATATATTAAAAATCCTTGTAAGGGGTATGGCCTGTAAAATTTTTAAATTTTTTTTTTCTGTTTGTTATATTTTTCTGTTGTCTTTTTATTTCTTTTTCTGAATTGATGCTAATGTTCTGGGAAATGATCATGATGATGAATATGCAACTATGTGATGATATTGTGAATTGCTGAGTTTATGTGTTGGGAATGTTTGTGTTTCTTGTAATTTTTTTTAATTAATAAAAAATAAAAATAAATAAAAAAAAACTCCTAAGTTTACACAATACTACCAATTTCAATCCAACAATCCAGGTGCATTCTAGCATTCCCACCCCACTTCCCTACTTGCAATTTCTTTCTTTAAGAGTGAGAAACCTGGCTCTCATTATCCACTATATACTTACTCATTTGCTCAATTCTATAATATAAACAAAGTAATTTAGAAATTATACCTCTGTGAAAAACAAATATACTGTTTAGTGGTTCCTCAAAAAATTAAACATGGAATTATCATTTGACCCTGCAATTTCACTCCTACATATAAATCCCAAAGAAATGAAAGCAGGGACTAAAACAGATCATTTATATCAATGTTCATAGCAGTATTATTTACAATACCCAAAAGGCAGAAACAACCCAAGTGTCATCAACAGATGAATGGATAAACAAATTGTGGTACATACACACAATGGAATATTATTTATCAATTAAAAGGAATGACATGGCGATGCATGCTACAAAATGGATAAACCTTGAAAACATCATGCTGAGTGAAATAGGCCAGACCCAAAAGAACAAATACTGTATGATTCCACTAACACAAAATAAAGAGAATGCAAATTCATAGAGATAGAAAGCAGATTAGAGGTTAGTAGGAAATTAGAAGTTACTGCTTAACGTATATAGAATTTCTCCTTGGGATTATGAAAAAATTTTGAAAAGACAGTGGTAATGGGTTGCATATTATTGTGAATGCAATTAATGTCCATGAATTGCACATGTAAAAATAGTTAAAATGGCAAATTTTCTTATATATATTTTGCCACAATAAAAAAAGTAATTAAAAACAAAAGACAAATAACCCTAGACATGTGTTGTTACCAGCTTTGTCATGGCCATCTCAAGGATAATCAAAAAATTCTACCTTTTAGATTTAGGAACAGTACCTGCAAAAGGGTAAGATATCCCAGTATGGGCATATGTTGTTTGAAATTGCTAAAGTATGTCTTATCTGTAATTTGTTTTTTTGGTTCTTTGGCTGCTGCATTTTGGGCTCTGGGATCTACTTTCTGATTCACAACAATTCTGGAGTGTTTTTCTATAACCTCCCCTTCCTCACGCTAGGCAATATGCTTGTCATCATGGGCAACATTATCAGGGTGATTGCCTTCCTGGGCTGCACAGGCTCCATCAAGGAGAAGAAATGACTGCTTAAGTCAACCTTTCTTCTCCTGCTGATTATCCTTCTTGCTGAAGTGATCTTGACCATACTACTCTTTAAAAAAAAATTTTTTTTGGGGGGGGGGACGGTGCATGGTCCAGGACTCGAACCCGGGTCTCCTGCACGGAAGGGGAGCATGCTATCTCCGAACCACCTGTATACCCTACATCCTCCTCTTTCTGTATGAACAGAGGCTGAGTGATTATGTGGCTGAGGGTCTGACCAGGAGCATTCAGCATTACTACTCGACAACGGCACCAAAATAGCATGGGACACCATTGCATTTCAGCAATGTTGTACTGTAAATGACCACCAGCCTGCTACACTCTTGACCCTCAGATCCACAGGTTGTTACTACATCAATATAGAAAAGCGCTTTCATCCTAATTTTCTATCTGTCGGAACCATCTGTGTACATGTGATCCAGGTGTTGGGACGTCCTTTGCACTGATCCTAAACTGCCCAGATAGATAAAGCAGCCAGGCCTCTAAGACGATCTGCACCTGCCCCGTGATGGAAAGATTTTTTCGTTTCTGGAAATCTAAAACTACTTATAGAATGAAGCCGTAAGTGATCACTTCCTGGACTGGCACCTTTGTTTGCCTCTCATTGCTGTCATATTTTGGTACCTGTCTCAAACAACCAGAGAAGAGATTGTTGGCCAGCACTTCCCATCTCAAGAAGTAAAACAATCCTACACCTAGTTGTGACAGCAGCCATGCTCCTCCGAATGGCTAACACCAATAGCTCAATATCAAAGGATGGGTTCATGATTTGAATGTTGGTATCTTCCCACTGTCAAACCAGTCTCCGGATTCTCACTTTCAAAAGTCAAGCAATACACAAGCTGAAGGAAATTCTGGGGCCAGATAATTGTCACAACTGTCTACTTTCTTTTGACTGCTGGCCTTGGCTAGAGGAATGACAACATACTAGCTATCTAAATGGCAAGAATTTTTTTTTAGTTTCCCTATCAAAAGGTCTTGATGATTTGAGTCTTTCCAGAAGAAACTATCCAGTGATTCACATGCTGACCTCAATTGGTCTCTCAACTTGTGATTTACATTGCCCTAGAGGAACTCAGAAGAATTTTGGTGTTATTTCCCTATCAAATAAGGTTTTATAAATGTATTATCTTAACTCTTCAATAAATAAAACAGCTTGTAATCTCAAAAACAAAACAAAACCTAAAGGAAACAAGTCACTAGCAGAGGTACAATATTTGTATACATTTCTTTTGGTATCTAGTTTTAGAGGAAACAGTCAAAATACGGTTTTCTAAGGTTACTTAGGTTATTTTTCTCCCCGGCTCCTTCCTCAGTGTGGTTATGCATTTGTAACACAGTTAAAAGTCAAAATTAGCATCTAATTTTGGATTCCCCCCACATCCTAGCTGTCTATTTTTCTAGTATGTAAGAAATCAACATCGCTTTTACAGTCAGAACTATATAAAAAGGTGTAGTCAGAGAAGTATCACTTTCTCCCATACTTTTTATTCCATTCCCATTCCTCTATTCTTTCCATGCTGCTCAAACCCACTCCATATAGGTAATCAAACACTTTAGTTCCTGGTTTATCTTTCTTGTGTGCGAAAATGTGAATTTTGTACCAATGAGCGGTACTTGTACACCTGCTTATTTCCCCATCTTTCTTACATGAAATAGAAGATACTATATTTGTTTGCACTTTGCTTTTTTCACTTAGCAGTACATCCTGGTGTGCAGGAAAGAATTAACACAGCAGGCCTGAGACAGCTATCCTCAGAAAGGCCTATTTACATGGTTGACCCTTGGCTGGCATCTGGGAAGTTAAGATTTTGGTAGAGTGCCCACAATTCCCTAACGGTAAGAATGTCTCACTGTGCCTAGACTATTGTTCTGGTTTGCTAGCTGCCGGAATGCAACACACCAGAGATGGATTGGCTTTTAATAAAAGGGGATTTATTTTGTTGGTTCTTCAGAGGAAAGGCAGCTAACTTTCCACCGAGGTTCTTTCTTATGTGGAAGGCACAGGATGGTCTCTGCTGGTCTTCTCTCCAGGCCCCTGGGTTCCAACAGCTTTCCCCGGGGTGACTTCTTCCTCCATCTCCAAAGGCCTGGGCTGAGCTGCTAGTGCTGAGATGAGGAACGCCAAGCTGCTTAGGCTGTGCTGCCTTGCGCTCTCTCATTTAAGCACCAGCCAAT
>PVIY010032408.1:0-29025 GCA_004026745.1 Myrmecophaga tridactyla
CCGCCTCCACCACCACCACCTCTACCAGTATCTCCACCTCCATTGCCACCACCATCCCTCTCATGCCCCCTCCTGCCCCCTCCACCACCTCCACCTCTATCTTCACCTCCACCATCACCACCACACTGCCACCACTGCCAATGGTCTAAGGGAAAGAACCAGGCATTGAATGACGCCTGTGGCTGAGGACAGAGGAGGAGTTCTCTTGTCCTGGGAAGATCGAAGGACAATATTTTTCTCACCCATACGTATATACCCTACTTGGTGATGAAGAATGAAACCTAGAAGGGCTTTCAGAAGCCATTTGATCCACCCTCTTTATTTTTCAGTTGAGGGAATGGAGTCACCCTCCAGAGTGTAACTGCTAAAGTAATACACTTTTACAGTTTTGAAAACTCATCCCCCACTGTCCCCTACACATCTGTGGATTTTATTGAGTGTAAATTGTTCCTTAATTAAAAAAATACATTTTACTTGGGAAGTTAGATGGTAGGACTTGTCTCCTTAGCAGTGGCACTTTTCTGGATTAACTCATTAGATGACTCTTGAAGAGCTAGGAGAAATGGCACACAGCAGTTAAGTATGAAATGGGGTGCTTTGCAGAGTGAGGGATCTAGAAGGAGGTGTGGCTAGAGATCCAGGGCTTCAAGCTCAGCTGAGAGGGGGGCCAGGAGGATGCACCAAGGAACTTTGTTGTTAGAGGGTTTTAAGACTCTGCAAACTTTATAGTTTCGCTTATGGCTCTCAACTGAGCACAACAGATAGAGCTATAAAAAAGTACAAAGCAATTCAGGGACCAGCTGACTACTTGTTTGTTAGTGTTTCAAAATATTACAGACGTGAGGGCGAATTTTTTTGTCAAGTCCCAAACGTGTCGCCAAGACATCCAGAAAGGGAAGCAAGTCCTCATCTGCATTGACTGTGAACTTTTTGGACCAAACTGCCACCAGGTAGAAAGAACATGTTTTTCTGACCCATTCAATGAATGTGTTTGAATACCGCATCATCTGGCGTATGTGCTCTAGTGGTGATGTTAGCGAAAACCTAATTTAAAGCAGTTCCAAAATCTATATAGGATTTGCGTAACTCCTCTGCCCCCCTGAATCCACACCCAAATGGCTAGGGAGCCCTTACTTTTACAAATGAAAGGAACACCACAGGGGGAAGGGTACAGAGAGGGTCTGAGCACGTTAGGTGGCTGAGGTGGGAAGTGGCCACCCGGCTAAAAGGGTTGGTTCTGTTTGACTGTGAGGGGGAAAAAGGTTTTTGCTCTGAGAGAACAGAGGCAAGAGGCTAATAATTAGGGAGGAATTGAATGAGTCCAATGTTAAAGGATCTGGGTAAACTCAATGACGTTGGAAATGGAGAATGGTTGAATCTAAAGTTTGAAAGAATCGAAAGAAATGGGGGATAAGGTGGGGGGAAAAAAACGTTCAGGGACTAGAAAAATTGCTTTTGCTTTCTCATCAACACACTGATAAAGAAAAATAGTGTCTAGTTCCTGGTGTGATTCAATTGTTAGGGGAAGAAAAGTCACACAACACCTTGGCTGGGTTAATGAGGTCATTTACAAATCAGTTGAAAGGAGGTCACCAGGGACGGAGGGTCCCTGAAAACCCTTGACACGATCATTTGTCATTTTGCTGAGTGACAAATTCGCCTGGAGTGCAGGAGGCCCCATTGAAGGGAGCATCTCTCACCAGCCTCCCCACTGAGGTTGCAGGCTGGCTTTCTTCTCTGCTTATTCCTGCCTTTTTCTGGTGAAATTATTCGCTAAGTATAGTTGTTCATGGTGGCAGGGTAGAAGGGTCTCACGGGTCTGGGGCCTAGGTCTTTCCATAAAGGCAACAGATCGCCTTTCTGTCACTCTTACCATCCCAGGCCCTGGCATAAACTTTTCGAGCTAGGAGCTGGTGGATAGACGGAGGCAGACCCTGCAGTCAGCCGCTCCACCGCCAGCCCGCAGCCGTGGCGCCTGCCTCAGTGTCTACATCTGTGACATGCGGATAATGGCAGCGCCTGCCTCAGTGCCTGCCACAGACAGCACCGTCCGAGTGGGGGCTGTTGTGACCCTAAGTGTGAAGGGTTTGTTGTGTCCACCTGAGACTTGCCAAGTTCCTGTGAAATTCAATCAGCGACCTGCCCTAAAAATGGGGTCCCGTGGGGGGAGTGTCATGGGAGGGGAGACTAGGCTAGCTAGCAGGGGTGGGCGCGGGCATCCCGTCTTTGTTGGTCAGGCTATTCTTCTTCCTCCTCCTCCTGTCTCCTTCCAGTATGGGCTGCTAGACGAATAAATGAGATCTAAGAAAAGGGATGTTACAAATGAGATAAGAAGGGGTGCAAGGGTAGCTCAGTGGTAGAATTCTTGCCCACCATATGGGAGACCCGGGCTTGATTCCCAGCCCATGCACTCCCCGCCCCCCCAAAAAAGAAATTCAGCAAATGGTGCTGCAATAACGGGATAGTCACATGGAAAAAGAATGAAATGTGACCCCCACCATACAGCATACCAAAAAAAAAAAAAAAAAAAGAGATCAGAATACTAAATAGAGGGGAAAAAATGAGAGAAAAGCTATGAAAAAGAATGTAACACTAAAATGTCAAGCTAAAGGCAAGGATTAACATTTCAAACTAAAGTGTTTTATATTAGAAAATTGAGAAACAAAGCAGGTCATGACAAATAAAATTAGGGAAAGGGGAGGAGTTTAGCTATGTAAAGAAATAAGATGTTTTATAAAAAGAAAAAAAAATAAAGAAACAACACACTAAGACTCAGACTAATAAAGAGGGAGAAACATGCTGCTGGCCCCGATCATGCCCTTTTTCCGCACCAGAGAGTACGACATCAGGGACAGAATTTCTGTTCTGCCTCTCAGCAGCCTTAAGAACCAGGCGCCATTTCACACGAGAAGGAAGCTTAGCAACCTTAACTCCCTTGCCGGGTTCACTCATCAGGAAGCCACCGAGCTGATTGCAGAGCTCAAACTCTTAACCACATCTAATGACTGGCTGGACCTTAATAAAAAGAAGGGGTTAGAAAGCTTCAAACAGCTCCCTGAGCTGAAAGCAGCCTCATGCTGAGCTTCCCGGGGGCAAGGTGCCCCAGATCGCCCAAGAAGTGCCTCATCAGTGAGGGCAGAAAGTGAAATCCCCACTCTTGGGCATCTTGACTTCTGAAAGTTTGAAACCGGTGCTTGGCTTAAGGAGGGCTCCAAGCACTGACTCTCCATAGGACTGAGCTGCTGGGCCTCGTCATGCAAACCCCAGTGTCAGGAGGGCCAGCTGGGGATGATGAAGGAGTCAGCCAGGTGTAAGGAAAGCCACAGCTTTAAGCTCATCAATCAGCGGCAGCCCTGGGCCTCAGGGTTAGAGATGCAATAGGGAATGGTGGGGACTGGGGCAAATGGAAAATGAAAAGCACTTGTCCTATCAAAGGAGCAACTGCTATACCTGATAGTTGCCTGAAGATCTGTGGGGCCACTCTTGCCAGTTTTCAAAATTTTTAAGAGAATCTGGAAATCTGGAGTTGTATGTGAAACCTCTTGGCTTTTAAATGTTGGCAATTTAAGATTTTAAAGCATTTGTATGTCTGCCAATGCTGTGCAAACTGAACACTCCAAATATTTACCTTGTGGGCAGCTTCTCGGGATTTCTGAATTAGACAAACCCCAGCTTGTCTCTGCACAAACATAGAGAGTTCTAGCTCCCATAATGCCTAATTAGCATGCGGCATGTTCTGGGCAGTTTTAAAAGCTAATTGGATGAAGATACTGGCATAGCAGTTAAAAGACATTTGTGTACACACAAAGCAGCCTTTGCCAAGATGAGAGGGTGAGGTGATAATGGAGCCTGTCATGTAGTGATTGTAGTTTTTGACAGAGGTTTTGATTTATTTTTTTTCCACGCATTTTGATTTATTTAATCCTCACAACAACCCTATGAAGTAGGTATTATCATAATCCCCATTTTACAGGTGAGGAAACAGGCACAAGAAAGGTTGAGTAATTTGCCCAAATCCACACATCTACTAAATGGTGTCGTGGAATTTAAAGCCAGGCAGTCTGGCTTCAGAGTCCATGCTGCTAACCACTGTACCCCTCTCCCTTCCTGTCCCCTCTGGGATATCTCAGCAAACGCAGAGTTTGCTTTTTGCCTAATGCCAGCAGCAGCCAGAGGTCATACAATGTCAAAAGTTCACATGATATCCCACCAGTCCGGACACTCTAAGATATAATTATTATTTTTTTATTTTAACATTTTTTTATTGTGAAATATAACATATATACAAAAAACCCAATAAATTTTGAAGTACATTGTGACAAGTAGTCATAGAACAGATTTCAGAGTTTGGTATGGGTTACAGTTCTACAATTTCAGTTTTTTTCTTCTAGCTGCTCCAAGACACTGGGGACTAAAAGAAATATCAATATAATAATTCAGCAGTCATACTCATTTGTTAAATCCTTTCTTTTCTGTTATAACTCCTCCTCCTTTGATCTTTCTCCCACTCTGTAGGGGTATTTGGGCTATGCCCATTCGAACGTTTTCATGTTGGAAAGGGGTATTGACAATATGGGATGGGAGATGGAACTAGTTGATGTTCTGGAGAGGCTGGCCCCTCTGGGTTTCAGGTCTTATCTGGCCTAGAAACCCATCTGGAAAGGGTTTCTGGAAAGTAATCTTAGTGTATGAAACTTTTGTAGAATCTCAGATAGAGCCCTAGATGTTCTTTTGGGTTAACGGGAATGATGCTGGTTGGGGCTTAGCAACCTGTGGTAATTAGCAATATCTAGCTGAAGCTTGCAAAAGGGTAGCTTCCAGAATTCCCTCTCAACTCTATTTGAACTCTGTTAGCCATTGATACCTTATTTTGTTACATTTCTTTTCCGTTTTTTGATCCAGAAGGCATTGT
Organism: Myrmecophaga tridactyla; assembly: GCA_004026745.1. Lineage (NCBI taxonomy): Eukaryota > Metazoa > Chordata > Mammalia > Pilosa > Myrmecophagidae > Myrmecophaga > Myrmecophaga tridactyla. The sequence goes on from PVIY010032408.1 coordinate 4,913, forward strand.
TCATCCCATGCCAAGCTCATCCCTGGTAGTCATATCCCACATTGCCAGGGAGGTGTTCATGCCTGGTTGTCGCATCCCACATAGTGGGGAGGGTAATGATTTTCCTTGCAGAGTTGGGCTTAGAGAGAAAGACACCACGTCTTAGCAACAGAAAATATAATTCTGTATATCCTAATTTGAATATTTTTGTCTTTTCCTTCACCGTCTTTGTTAATATTGGCAGGATCTAGTTTTGGATTTGCTAAATCATCTGTTGTAATGAAGGAAGCAGAAGAGAAATGTTTGACTATAGGAGGAAAAGACTCTGGATCAGTTGCAAAGATAGATGTCATAGGAGAGTCAGATTGGAGCTGAAGACCCATCCTGACTGAGGTGGGCTGCATCTTAACTGCTGTCACCCTATCAAATCATCCTGCTTACAATGGGTTCACACCCACAGGAATAGATTAAGTTATAAGAACATGTTTTTCTGAGGTATATGCAGCTCCAAACCACCATACATTTATATTGTCAGGAAGCAACAGAAAAAAGAAGTTGAAACATCTGGACCTCACTTTGAGAATCTTCATGCTATTACTGGAGTCCTTTATAAACAGAATGAAATTCAGACACACACACACACAGAGAAAGCCACTGAGGGAGCAGCCAGAAACTGAACATCAGTGATACCCAGAAGGGAAGGGAGAGACCAGGAGACTCTACCATGTGCCTTGCCATGTACCAAGCTGAGGACCAAGGATCACCAGCAGCCAGCCCCAGGATGTCACAGTCTTTGGGGAGAAGGCATCGCCTTGGTGATGCCTTGATTTGGACTTTTTCTTAGCTTCGAAACCATGAGCAAATAAATTCTCATTGTTTAACCCGACCCATGTCATGGTATTTGCTTGAGCAGTCAAGGAAACTAAAGTAATATGTTTCAATTTTTTTCCAATTGAGTATCATAGTGCAATTATTTTCCATTTTTTCTTTATGTTCATGAGCCAATAGTTGTTTTAGTACAAAGGCTGTATCTCAATGGCCCCATTGTCAGTCATATGTTGAAGCTCACTTAAAGGTGCTCCCTGCCTACACTATTTCTCTTTTCTTCCAAGACACATACTTAAAATATTCACTGTCAATAATGTCATCACCACAGAGCTCAGTCTATATGGACAGAATTGGAAATAGAAGATCAGTCAATGCTAATTGATCAAACAAAGTCATATGAGAATGCAATCGTTTTACATTGTCTTTATCCAAGCCAAAAGCCCAAATGAGAGATGAGGCATTTGGTCTTTGCTATGGGTTGAATTCTGCCCCTCGAAAAGACATGCTCAAGTCATAACTCCAATCCCGTGAATTTGACCTTATTTGGAAATAGGGTCTTGGAAGATGTGATTAGTTGATACGAGGTCACATGATTAGAGTGGGCCTTAATCCAGTATGACTGATGTCCTTATAAGAAGGGGGAAATTTGGGCAGTAGTCAGAAAGACACAAGGGAGAAGTCTCTGTGAAGAAAGAGGCAAAGATGGGAGTGATTAGGCTATAAGCCAAGGGACACCAAGGTTTGCTGGCAAACACCAGCAGCTAGAAGAGGCAAGGAAGAATCCTCCCTGGGATGGCTTGGAGATATCTACCCCTGGAAAACAAATTCTTAATCTTAATCCATTTCCATTGATGTGAGCTCATTATAAATAGGGCCTTTTGATGAGGTGACTTCAGTTAAGGTGTGGCCCACCTGAATCAAGATGGGTCTTTATTCTATTACTGGAGACCTTATAGGGAAGGCCACAGAGAGAGAAGCCAGGGGAGCAGCCAGAAGCTGCAAGTCATCAGAACCCAGAAGAGAAAGGAGAAGACACTGCCATGTACACTGCCATGTGATGGAAAAGCCAAGGTACCCTAAAGATTGCCAGCTGGCCAGAAGATAATGACCCTGGGAGGAAGCGAACCTTCTAGCCTCTGAAACTGTGAGCCAATAAATTCCTATTGTTAAGCCAACATATTGTATGGTATTCACTTTAGCAGCTGGAAAAGTAAAACACTTTCCTACGGGTTTCAGAGGAAGCCTGGCCCTGTGAACACCTTGATTTTGAAATTCTAGCCTCTGGAACTGAGACAAGAAATTTCTGTTCTTTTAAGCCACAGTTGGTAGAACTTTGTGAAGGCAGCCCAGGAAATAATACACTGTCCTAGAAGAGAAGAAAAATCTAGACTATTCTCTGAAGTCGCCCTCATGTCGAGGCCTCTGATAGAAAGATGGAGATCCAAGAGCTCACCCCCACATGTGTGGTATGGATATGGTTCTTAAGTCCATTACTCCAATGTTAATTATACTCTCCTGTCTTTACAGGGAAACTTTATGGTGACGTTTCTTATATAGAAGAAAGACACAGACATCGATATGAGGTAAGGCTTTTGTGCTGGGTTATCATGGGCTATGGATACTTACTGTGAGGAGCCCCAGAGATTCTAGGTGGGCCCCCTGGTAAAGGAGCTCAGCCCTAGTAGCGTCCTTGGTGCTTGGTGAGGTGTGCCAAATTCACCACCTTTTCCCACTTCCAGAGGAGGCAGGTGGGGGCAGAAAGACTCTGTTCTCCTTGGCTTTCCAAAGGCAACATCTTAAATATCCATACACTTAATGAACCCACATATAGAGGGTTCCATGGTACTCTATCTGCTGTCTCCTAGATCAAGATAAGGCCATGATTCCTTGTCCTTAGCCCTTTACTCTTTCTTTTACCAGGTTTGGGAAAAGGGGGACTTGGACCTTCCAAAAAGGAATCTAATGCCTCTCAGGCCAGGGAAGAGTTCCTGGGTATCACACTCACTGCTGGATTCTAGATTTGGGAAGCTGTTTGGAAATCTGCATGGAGCAAGAGGGTTACTGTCACATGACTAAGGAGAGTTCATTGTTGGGATTTCCAGAGGAGAAGCATAGGGTCTCAGGGGTGAAAATTTTCATAATGTAGATTGTCTATACCAGGATTAACTAATGTATCCATTTTGACGCATTTGGCTGCAAAGAACTGAAATCCCTGCTTGTTCTTCTCTCAAACCAGCCTAAACGATGACATTTGTTATCTCAGGTAGCAGGTATTGCAGAGGCCAGGCAAACTCCAGGCATGGTACACTCAGGGCTCCTGCTCTCTCTGTGTTACTCTTGGCTCTGCCCTTTTCTATGCATCTGCTTTGTACTTGGGCTGGTCTCCCTCATAGTTCCAAGATGGCTGCCAGTAGCAACTAAGGCAGGAAGTGTCTCCCCCAAACATGGAATTTTATCTTCAGTCTGATGGGTCAATTTAGATTACCTGCCCACCTGTGAAGTGGTAACCATTGCTAGGAAATGCTGAACATCAGTGGATTTATACCTGGGTTCTTGGCATCATCCATCTGCCAGTAGGGATGGGATTATCATGTTTGTCTTAGACCAGTTAGGGCCAACTTCTGGAATGGGGACATGGAATCCCACAGGCCATGTGTGTGGGGGGGACAGACACCTGAACAAGTCTGGCTTTCTGTTTTGAAGGAGGACTAATGGAAGTGGATGCTGCATTGCCTATCAACAGTGTCACCACAATTAGGGAACATAATTTGCCAAGCGTAGGCCATTTTTGCTCTTAGTTCCTCTGTGAACTGGCCCAACTGGTGGGACAGAGACTATTGAGCTGCTTTGTGTAAGTGGTGAGGAGATGTAAGAACTGCCATGTACACAGTAGTGTGTTCATTTATTCATTCACGTGCATTTTGCCTCTTGTATGCACTGGAGATGCAAGGGGGAAAGATCTTCATCCTCTCAGGAGGTCCTTGGTGTTCTCATTGGAGAGGACAACACAAGTTAACAGAGAAAAGAATTACAGATTAAATCACATGTCTGATAAGAGGTTTGTAATCTGGAGAGTATAAAGAACTCTTACAATGCAATGATTAAGAGACAAATAACCCAATTAAAAATTGGGCAAAGGACTCAGATAGACAATTCTCCAAGAAGATATATAATTGCCAATAAGAACCTAAAAAGATGCTTAATATAATCACTCATCAGGGAAATGCAAATGTTGGTGCAGCCACTATGGAAAACAGCCTAGCAGTTCCTCAGAGGCTTAAACATGGTTATGTATGACTGAGCAATTCCACCCCTAGGTATAACCCAAGATAAATGAAAAAATATTTTCACTCAAAAACTTGTACACTAATGTTCACAGCAGCATTATTCATCATAGCTAAAAAATGGAGACCCTCCAAATATCCATCATATGATGAATGGATAAATAAAAGGTCTATCACATTCAGCAATAGTATTTATTGCTGAAAGAAATACTATTCAGCAATAAAATGAAACAAAAGTGCTGATACGTGGTATGACATGGATGAATCTTGCAAAACATTATGCTGAGCAAAAGAAGCCAGACACAAAAGATCACATACTGTACTTCCACTTGCATGAAATGTCCAGAATAGGCCAATCTATAGAGACAGAAAGTAGATTGGCAGTTACCGGGGGCTGGGGGAGGGGACGGGAGGATTGGGGGATGACAGTTAAAAGATAAAAGCATTTCTTTTTGGGGTGATGAAAATGTTTTAAAATTGATTGTGATGATGGTTGTTTAACTCTGTGAATATACTAAAAAAACATTGAATTGTTCACTTTAAGACACTGAATTTTGTGGTTATGTGAATTATAATTTAAATGAAACTTACAGAAAAAAGGAAAATAATTACAGATTATGAGAATTGGTATAACTTTCAAAAATAAAATAAAAACATATGGGGCTAAAATTAAGAAGGACAGATGGGACCCCATTTTAGTTGGGATGATGGGGAAAAGCTGCTGTGAGGGAGAGGCTGAAAAGGAGGCTCAAAATGTTGTGAAAGAGCCAGCAATGAGATGCGTGAAGAGAAGAACTGTGAGACAAGTGCAGGAAAAGGTGCAAGGGCAAGCAAGGGGCAGGAGCAGCTCTTAGCAGAATCAGCAAGTTGTCATCTACAACCAATATTTTAATAGAAAAATTGCTCCAAACTTCTCGTTAGAGTTTTTCTGTAACTATATACAAAGCATTGGGGTTAGTTACAAGGGAAATATGATCATTTCAATCTTCAAGCAATTTGCGATTTGGAGAGAGTTAAGTACGCATGACTTGAGGTAAGAAGCAAATATGGGGACAGGTATCAACAGCTTGACTCTAGGCTCCAAGTCAGAATATCTGTGTCACAGTCCTGCTGAACCTCATCTTTGGTCAACAGAAGGTGGGCCTCCCAGATCTCAGGGCTGTGACTAGAGTTTATGTTTCAGGTTCATCATGAGTTTGAAAATAGGCTTTGGGGCTTGAATGTGGAATTTAGTAGTTAGAACATCATTGAAATGGAAAACCCACCCAGGTTTTTGATACAGATGAAGGGCCTGTATTGCACTGCTGCTGGAAGACACTTAATTTCTTGTTTTTCCAGGTGAACCCTAACCTGATCAACCAATTTGAGCAGAATGACTTAAGTTTTGTAGGTCAGGATGTCAATGGGGAGAGAATGGAAATCATTGAACTTGCAAGTAAGTGGGCTCTTGGTTTCTGAAAAGTTTTCTGATGAGGTAATATCTTTTTCGTTGACCATAGACATATACAGAGATAATTCGAGACCCAGTTTGTTCCTTCTCTTTCTTTTCCTCTCTCCTTTGAAATACACAGTGTATGGAAAACAGACTACTTAGCCAGTTTGGGACCTATGAGTTCTGAACCAACCAAAAAATGGTGTCTTACTCTGAGTCAAACAGTTCTACAAATAGTATGCTTCCTTAATGTCTCTCCCACCCGTTTTGGGGTTTTGTCTGGTGTGCTCATTCACCACTAGGTTAGGTGCTCTGGGAAAGGCAGGCAGTTCACTGCTGAGTAGCACCCCTTGCTTGTCCTATTGTGTTTGAGGAAGAATGTCCAGTGCCCACATGTTACTGGGGTACCCAGTGTCAATGCCTATTGCATCTGGGACCTGCCTCTTCATTCTACTGAGCATTGCCTTTCCCTGCTGCTCATGCTGGATGGGCAAGCATGGCCCATTCGTTTAACTTTTGAACACTCTTGGTTTGCTAAAGCTGCTGGAATGCAATATGCCAGAAATGGATTGGCTTTTACAAAGGGGATTTATTAAGTCACAAGTTTACATCATAAGGCCATGAAAATGTCCAAATTAAGGCATCCACAAGAGTATGCCTTCACTCTAGAAAGGCCAATCACTTCCTGGGTTTCTCTGTCACATGGGAAGGCACAAGGGAATGTCTGCTGGCTCTTTGCTGCTGGGTTTCATTGCTTTTGGCTTCTGGTTCCAGTGGCTTCCTCTTTGAGCTTCTGTGGGCCCTCACTTAGCTTCTCCTCAGCAAAATCTGAATTTCATTTCTTAGCATCTCCAAACATCTGTGTCTTGGTTTCATTTCTCTACTCTCTGTGTTGGTTCTCCAAGCATCTCCAAATGTCTGTGTCTAGGCGTCTGCTCTCTGTATTGGATCTGAACTTTTTCTCTCTCTGTGAACTCTTTTAAGGACACGAGGAAAACTAATTAAGACTCTCTTTGAATGGGTGAGGTGACAACTCCATAGAAATGACCTAATCAAAAGGTCACATCCACATTTGCATGTGTCATATCTCCATGGCAACAATCTAATTAAAAGGTCCCACCCTAAACAATAGGTCTGCCCCCAAAAGATCAGATTAGGATTAAAAGAACATGGCTTTTCTGGGGGTACATAACAGTTTCAAACCTGCACAGACACTAATCGCTGCACTCTGAGAAGTTCTTTATAAAACCAAACCCAGCATGAAGGGTTTGGACATCTGTTGAGGAATATCACCAAAGTAGTTATTTGTGGCAGAGCTTTGATACCCCCCAAGACCGTAAACATAAACCCTAATGTTTATTATTGATAAGACAAAGGACAGCATTTCTCATGCAGATCTGTAAGGACATGTTAAGCCCTTGGTCACAGCTGATCTCAGCTCTTTGACTTGATATTCTGCCCTGTTCAGCATGGTAACCACTAGCCGGCATGTTGCTATTGCACACTGGAAACGTGCTCGGATAATTTTACTTAATTCAAATAGCCTCATGTGGCTAGTGGTATAGCACAGTTTTAAATGATAATCTTAGAAGAGTAGGCCTTTCTGTTCAACGACCATTTCCTTATTATTGTAACAGTAGTGTTGAGTCTCCAGTGCTAAGTAATGGGAATTTGTGGAGTTTGAATTCATTCCATACTAGATTTTTAGATCATTTGATAAAGCAGCCCATTAAAAGGTTTTAAGTTATATTTACTCCCCCCAAAAAACTTATCATATTTTATCATCTTCAGTTTGATGTATGCAAATGAAAATGATTTTTTCCAAGTAGGAAGTACAACACACTGTCCATGCTCTGTTTTATAGTAATTACAGGATTAGAGAGTTGCCCAAACTATGTACTTCCTAATCTGGGAAAAATCTAGTTTTTGGAATCCTATAATAATTCCCCAGAGCTGGAAATAGTAATCCTTTTTTTTAAGTTTAAGTTTTTCACATTAGAGAAGTTGTAGGTTTACAGGAAAATCAGGCAGAAGGTAAGGAGTTCCCATATGGCTCCCCATTGTTAACACCTTGAGTCAGTGTGGTACCCTTTGTTATAGTTGATGAAAGAATATAATTATAATTGTACTATTAACTGTGGTTCCTGGCTTACATTAGAGTTTACTGTTTGTGTTGTGCTGTACTATGGTTTTTGTTTTTGTTTTTTAATTTTATTCTACTGACATATATACAACCGAAAAGTTCCCCTTATAATCTCATTCAAATATGTGATTCAGTACTGTTAATTATATTCACAATGCTGGCGATTCTTGCTATTCCAAAACAGGGGAGTCCAGAAACTTGGGAAAAGCTGCTTTTCTGTTCCTATTATATCCAGTGAACTTGAATTGCTGTATTAGGACTACTTACAATCCTAAAAAAATGAAAATGGCTTTATCCCCCTCCCCCGCCAAGTAACGTAAGTAATATAGGCTCATTGTAAACGGTTCACACAATACAGAAAAGCAGAAGGAAAAAAGTGAAAATAGCTTGCACTCTTGCCCCCTTGAGACATAATCACCATGAATGTGTCAGAAGGCCATCCTTTCATCCATGCAGAGACTCTCCGTCACAGGTGGTAAATTGGCATGGGCCAAAATGTGAGTGCCAGTTCAGTTTAGTGATGCTGTGGTTAATATCCAATTTAGAGCTGGGACTTGCAATGCACGTGTTCTCACTGCATTCCCAGTGACAGCCCTCTGGGTTCAGCATGACTCGGTTTATCCCCAGGACCCTTCCCTTGGGAAGGAGAGACCGTGTAGGAAATGGCAAAGCCATCCAAAAGAAAGAATGACCTAGGGTAAGCCTGAAGTCCAAGGGATACTATGGAAATAGAGGCAACAACAGAACAACAGGGCTTTTGAAAAACAGGTGGACTTTGGAAAAGCAAAATTCATCTTGCCATTTAAAAATGTTTGCCTAATTTGTCTCACTCTTAACACCTTCCACGAATGAAATCCCAGATCTCTGCTCAAGTGAGATGTGTTTCACGATTTGAGACTCCACTCTGAAATGAATTACCAAGGTAACTGGCTATGATGATAAAATTAAACAGCCTTCTATGTAATGAGTTTTCTTATCCAAAGAGAAGACCTTGAAAGCAGTTTTCATCTTTGCCTGCTTCACCTGCAACATGATTATTCTCATTTCAGATCATCCCTATTTTGTTGGTGTCCAATTCCATCCTGAGTTTGCTTCTAGGCCGATGAAGCCTTCCCCTCCGTACCTGGGACTGTTACTTGCAGCAACTGGGAACCTCAATGCCTACCTGCAGCAGGGATGCAAACTGTCCTCAAGGTAACGAGCTTGTGACCTCTCTTAAGTTTCTAATAAAATTGAATGTCCTTTTTGGATTTTTTTTTAAGTGAAGAATCATTTTTTTCTCCTAACAAGAATCATTTTTTTCTCTTAATGAAAATAATTTAATCACTTCTACAGCACTCTGACACTGGATAGTATTTGAGAATTTTTTGTCATTTCGATAAGTGAAAAATGGGAGTTTCTTTTGTTGACTCTTTGATGAATAAATATATATGAATATCTTATATGTTTATTGGTTATTTTCTGAGTAGCCTGTCAATATCCTTTGCCCTTTTTTTTTCCTTTTGCTGTTATGCTCTTTAGTGGTTGGTAAGCTCTTTATATAGAAAGAACATTAACCCTTTGTTAAATTGCAAATATATTTTCAAAGTGATTTTGATTTTCTTCTAAGTTGTCAAAGATAGTTTTTCTTTTCTCTAAAGCGTTTTGAGTAAGGAGTTTTGAGTCTTTATGTCATCAAATGTTTTACTTTTATGGATTCTGCCTTTAGTATTTGCTCAAAGCCTTTCCCTATCAAAAGATAATATAAACAAAAACCCATATGCTTTCCTCTAGCGCTTTTATGGCTTCAATTTTTTAAAAAATTTAATTTATTTTGTATTATCAAATCAAAACAACATACAAACATGAACATTCTTAACATACAAACATTCCGGGTATGGTGTACAATCAATGGTTCACAATATCACCACATAGTAGTATATTCATCATATGGCTTCAATTTTAAAGTTTAAACCTATAATTTGCAGGGACTTTATCTTTAGTGTACCGTGTGAGGTAGGGCTCTGACTTTATTTACCCTCCCACCCCAACTGCTAGTAAGTTGAATAATTTGGAATTTGTTTCTGGGGTTTCTATTTTGGTCCATTGGTAATTTCATTTATTATAGCTGCACCTTTGCCACCCTTTTAATTATCATAGTGTTATTGTAAATCAAACCCTTATCTACCCCACACACCCATTACTAATTAAAACATTTTTAAAAAACGTATTTCACTATTCTTCCTGATGAACAGTACAATGAATTTAAAAATCAGATTCAAATTTCAAATAAAACTTTGAAATGTTCTTTGGCATTTCGTTAAATTTAAATATTTGTTTGGAGAGAATTTGTACCTTTACTTCTTCCTGTCCAACGATATTATAAATAATAGCTTTAAAAGTGGAAGGAACAGGCCCAAATGCCATAAACCTAGGGATTATTACAATAACTGGATATATGTCATTTTCATTGTTGACCCTTGTCCCAGCAAACAACCCTTGCGATACTGCAACGGTGGGTGGCTAGGATCTGTGTGCTTGTGTGTGTGTGTTTGTGTTACACAGAACTCCTTATTTGAGGTATCGTCTGCTAGGAGAAGCTCACAACTCTCCAGCATTTCCTTGAGCAAGGGAAGGTATCACATATCTTGCATGATGGACATCTAACTGAATTCACGATCAAGCCTTGCACTCTGGGACCTAGGCACTGTTTTTCACAGCATGCCCCGGAGAGCTGGGGTCTGGGGTGCTGGGAGGCACGCGCTCGGGGGCTCTGTGCTCTGCCCGGGCTGCTGCTGCAGCTGAGCAGTTTCTCTCGATCTGCCTGGCATGCAGTGATTCTGCAGAAGAGATTCCACGTGAAGAAGAGGTGCCTGTGGATGCGCAGCTTAAGCAGCAAGAGTGGAAATTCAAATATATCCCACGTTGGATACGCGTAGTGACCCTTCCCAGCCATTTTATTGCCCCTATTATTTCAGGCTGTCACATGTGAAAGGAGGGTGACAGTGAAGCAAGTGGATGGCTGAGAGAAATAATTCAAGGCTAACTCTGTTTGCCAGCATCAGTTAATAGGCAGTGCTGTCTGGTTTGTGTAGCGCCATCTGCATGCTGTATGGCCTGCTGATTCCCACACAGGGGCTGGTGGTCTCTGGGCAAAGCTCGCTGGCAGGTTCTAAGAAAACTGGCTGCTTGCTGGTGACTCCTGAGCATGATACAGTATGTCTCGGAGAGAATGGAAGCCTTTATGAGAAAACTCTGGTGCCAGTATTGGAATTGCAGCTGACTAGTAGGTCTTCCGTGGTAGGGATGGAATTCCTGTGTATCAGCCACAAATTGGAACATTCTTTAAGGGCAGACACCATCTTATCCATCTTTGGCTCCTTGGCTCCCTGGCACACAGGGGTTGTTTATCACCCATTAAAGTAACAAATGTAGGTGGCACGGGGGATGGATAGAGTCTAGTCTAATCGTGACACGTAGTGGGATGTTCTGACTACTTCCTGTTCACCCCATTGGTGAAGGAGGGTCCCCCACCCTAAGTAGCATGAGATGGGCAGATAGATGACCCCTGACACTGGACATATGAGATCAACAGCAGCTTATTAGTCACACAGACTCGCAGGCCAGGGGAGGAGGACATCGCACTCAGGAACAGAGTGATCCAGCAGGTGCCGCGGGAGGCGGGCTCTGTTGTAACCAGAGAAGGATGTGATTGGTTGTTTGTACAAATCCTGCGGGCTGCCAGGAAACTGAAGTCTTTCGGGCTGAGTGTCAGATGGGTGCAGCTGGTCCAGCTGATAGGGAAACTAGCCAGGTGGGGAGCCTTTCCTGCTGGGTGGGTGGGTGGGGGCATAGCTGGTGAGAGCAGGGGAACTCACTGTTAAGCTTTTGGGACCCCAGAAGGCTCAAAGATGTCAAGGTAGCATTTGAATATTGCATCTTAATTCCAGGCCTTACAATACACAGGGGGTTTTCCAACTAAAATTGGTGACTGTGAATTAATCCAGGAACAGACACCAGGATTCCAGGGGAATCTTGCACCGCACCTCCTCTCTGCCCACCTCCATGGGGTTCATCAGCATCGAAAAACAAATGACAGCTGTGACGGCCGGGCTCTAATGTGAGTTGGGGCTGTATTTCTGTCCAAAAAGATTACTGCCTGTAATCAACCCTAAGCAAATGTGACAAGGAATATGAACGCTGGAATCATGACTTCCTTTCCCAGAAATTGGATCTGATGATATTTAACTGTACGGCACACGTACAGCTGACATCTTTAAAGCAGGGACTATAAAAATCCTTGGCATTGAATAAGTACACCTGAGCGATGACCTCTGAATGCTGCCTAGTGATGAACATTTATCTTTTAGTGTCTGGGAAGTTGTAGTAAGAATATTGTTTTGGGATCTATTGCTGATGAGCTAAATTCCCAGCAACTCCGTTATCTGCAGCGTGGCGGTACTTAGGAAGACCAATTCCACTGGATTTTTGATTTGTGGCAGTCTATTCAAGAGGCATCATCATGTTAGGGTAATATTTTTTAGGTCTTTATAAGCTATTCAAAAGTACGTGCAAAAATAAAATTAAAGGTCTTGTTCCAGAGTTTTCTTATACTACCCACACATTTGGTGGTTTGCTAGAAGTGCTCAGAATATAGTTGTGCTCATGGCTGAGATTTATTATAGTGACATAGGAAGAATACACAGCCGGGTCAGTAACGGGAAAAAGATACAGGTGGAGTGGAGAAATCCATTTGCAGGTTGGCTAGGTTTCCTCCCTCCTGTGAGAGGTCACACGCACCTCACCTCCCCCGCCAGCAGTGAAAATGCAGCAACCCGTGTGCAGTGTTTTTGCCCAGGGAAGCCCATTTGAGACCCAGGGTTTAGGGCTTTTGTTGTGCAAGTCTAACAGGCCATTTTTAGAGTAAATAAACCCAATGGTTTAAATAAGTCACCTTAACTCTTTTATCTCCCCTGTTGCCTAAATAGAATTTGTCCCTGTTATGAAAGGGAAACTTAAGTTTGCATTGCCTTTCTGGCATGTAGTGTCAAACAGAGTGAAACTTCTTTAGGTACTTGGAAAAAAAAAAGTTGACAGTCCTTGTGCTAAATGAAATATACAGAGGTGCTTATAATTGTGAGTTCTTTAAACTCTAGAAACGAAGTATATAATCTCTGTCCAGAATTCCACTTTTAAGCAACTGAAAATAAAAGAGAGATTGCAGTTCTAAAGTTGCAGCTGTTTGGGGAAACGTGTTTTTAAGATATAAAACCAGAATCTTAATGACATTTGCAGAACATTTTACATAATGACATTGCAGAACTTTAGCACCTTGGATTATCGTGTCTGTTTAACATTTACTCTCTTTTGTTCAGAGAAATAGTCCTTCCGCGGCAAAACAGGAAACGGACTGGTGCAGGAAAAACAGGAGGAAAGTTACTTGGTGATTCACTATCATTGCTTGACTGTTTCAGACCAAACCTGAAAGTTCAACCTACTTTATAATCAAAGGGTCTATATCTGAAGCCAGTTCTTTCCATTTCCTGATTTCTTCCTGTGCTCCTAGGCTCTACGTTCATTCTGTTCCTCTCTCTTCCCTTCCCTGTACACTCTGTCTTACCTTTGAGTCTTGGTGGCAGTGAGAGAGAGAAGGAACCTATTTCAATCACCATTCTCTGGTCTCTTCTCAGTGACTATTGGGGTTTCCTTTTTCAGACACCTGCTGGCTTCCAACCTGGGGAGATTTAGTTTTTTTGTTGACTTATAGATGTAGCATTACAGAAAATTTGGAAAATTGGAAAAAAAGCACCCATAAACTCATCAGCCTAACATAGTCGCTGTGCTCATTTTTAAATATTTCCTTCCAGTCTTTCTTCTTCATCCATACATTACTCTTTTCATGGTTGTAATCACAATAGCAACTGTGTGTTTACATACATACCTGTATGTATATGTATATGTTTTTTGCCAACTCTTTTTTTTCTGTTAAACTGACAGAAAACATGAAAGAATACTGTAGTGAACATCCATATACCCTTCATCTAGATTCATCAGTTGTTACTATTTTACCACATTTGCTTCTGTGTGTAGAAATTTATTTCTGAACCACGGATAAGTTACACGCATAATGCTTCACTCCAAATAGTTTATCTTGCATTTTCTAAAATTAAGAGCATTTTCTCACATAACTGCGATATAATTATTTTAACTTTAAATGTTTTATTTTGAAATACTTTCAAACTTACAGGACAGGTAGATCCTTAATACAAACTCTACAGAGAACTCCAGCATACCCCATCCCCCCAGATACCCAGACCACCAGTTTTAACATTTCGCCACATTTTCCATATCATTCTATCTAATCAACCTCTCAATCCATCTTTCTATCTTACGATATAATTAGTATATCTAAGAAAGTTAGTTTCAATTCAGTGACATCATTAATATCCAACCCATATTTAAATTTCTCCATTTATCCCCAAATATCATTTTACCTTTCTCAAAATAATTGTTTTCGATCAATGATCCATTCAAGGTTCATTTGGTTATATTTCCTTAGTTTCTTTTAATCTGAATAAACCCCCCCTTTTTCAGTTATTATAACATTAACTTTTTTATTAATTTTTAAATTAAAAAAATATAACAAACACAAACATTCTTAACATATGATCATTCCATTCTACATATATAATCAGTAATTCACAATATCATCACATAGTTGCATATTCATCATCATGATCATTTCTTAGAACATTTGCATCAATTCAGAAAAAGAAATAAAAAGACAACAGAAAAAAATTTGTACATACCATACGAATGGTATGTATATTACCATTCGTAATATACAAATGGTATATCATCCCTCCCTTGCATTGATCAGTAGCATTTCAATCTAAATTTATTTTAACATTTGTTCCCCCTATTCTTTATTTTTATTCTGTATGTTTTACTCATCTGTTGGTAAGGTGGATAAGAGGAGCATCAGACACAAGGTTTTCACAATCACACAGTTACATTGTGAAAGCTATATCATTATACAATCATCATCAAGAAACATGGTTACTGGAACACAGCTCTACATTTTCAGGCAGTTCCCTCCAGCCTCTTCATTACATCTTGACTACAAGGTGATGTCTATTTAATGCGTAAGAATAACCTCCAGGATAACCTCTCGACTCTGGAATCTCTCAGCCATTGACACTTTATTTTGTCTCATTTCACTCTTCCCCCTTTTGGTCGAGAAGGTTTTCTCAATCCCTTAATGCTGAGTCTCAGCTCATTCTAGAATTTCTGTCCCACGTTGCCAGGAAGGTCCACACTCCTGGGGGTCATGTCCCACGTAGACAGGGGGAGGGCAGTGAGTTTGCTTGTCATGTTGGCTGAGAGAGGGAGGCCACATCTGAGCAACAAAAGAGGTTCTCTCGGGGTGACTCTTAGGCCTAATTTTATGTAGGCTTAGCCTATCCTTTGCGGGCATAAGTTTCACTTGAACAAACTCCAAGATTAAGGGCTTGGCCTATTGCTTTGGTTGTCCCCACTGCTTGTGAGAATATCACGAATTCTCCACTTGGGGAAGTTGAATTTTCCCCCTTTCTCACCATTCCCCGAAGGGGACTTTGCAAATGCTTTTTTACTCACTGTTCAAATCATTCTGGGATTTATTGGGGCATCACTCTGGACAAACCTACAAAATCTTATGCCCTACTCAAGGTTCCATGTACTTATGGTGTTCAATTAAGCTGTCCACATAAGTTATATTAGGAAATGCACTAGTCAAAATATCAATTTTGTACCAAATAAACATTTTTTTGCTTTAGTCTCACACATAAGGTAAAATTTTAAAATATTAATTACCATCTATTTTCAGCACCCTGCAGTAATGACATTCCTTTGTTCTTCCTCATGCAAAAACATTTTTAAATTTGTACATTTAGTCACTATCATTATACACGCTAGGCATTCCTAGATTATGCCATCTCAGTCTTTATCGTCTATTTTTTTTTCCGATTTCATTTGTGCCCCCAGCCCTCCTCCCTCTATCATTCTCACATTCAGCTTTATTCAGTGTTCTAACATAATTGCATTATAGTTAGGTAGTATTATGCTATCCATTTCTGAGTTTTTACAATCAGTCCTGTTGCACAATCTGTATCCCTTCAGCTCCAATTACCCAATATCTTACCCTATTTCTACCTCCTGATGGTCTCTGTTTTTTATAACATTAACTTTTATGAAGAGTCTGGGCTTTGTAGAAATGACCAGAATCTGGATTCATCTGACTGTGTTCTCATGATTAGAATCAGGCTAAACAGTTTGGAGGAATAGTTGACTGGGACTGTGGTAGGTAAGGCTCAGTTGTCCCACTGGGGGTGATGCTAAGCTTATCACTTGGTTAAGGCAGTGAGTGTCTGGATATCTCCACACTAAAGGTACATTATTCTCCATGTGGCTTCTAAAATACCATCCCCCACTAAAATGAACTAGCACTTCTGGGAGAAATGGTTGATTCCAGGTTTTGGGCAGAGAAAGTACAAGATGAGCCTGGGACATATTACTGTACTTCAAGCAAGGAAGGGCTAAAAAAGTAAAGGGGGAACTTCCGGGGAAGGTAATAGAGCAGGGAGGTCCAGGACTCAGACATTCCATCAAAATAACTATTAAATATGTAGGAATGGTATGAAACAACTATTTTGAAACTCTGGAGGCCAGATAAACACTATAGCATCCAGGAAAGAGTGGAAGGAAGAGGTTGATAAATTACAGTAAAGAAGAGTCAATTGTTCTCACCTCATGGCAGCTACTGATGTCCATCCCCCATTCTCACAGCACAGTGCTGTGGGGTCCAGTCCCTGGCTACCTGCTGGTGACAGAAAGAAACGTAAAAATCCTCTTCCCCAAGAACAAGGATGAGCAAGCCGATCACTGACCAAGGCTTTGGATTAGAGAATTCGGATCGCTGGGGCCCTGGCTCTGAGGGCAGCTATTGTTCCAACCCACCCCAGACAGCAGCAGAAGCAGTAGGGATTTAAAGTTACAGGGCTTCCTCAGGGCTGCCAGGGAAAATTAGCTGAAGGGTTGCATTTGCTGGGCAGGTCAGGAAAGCTCAGCTTTAGGGAGCCAAAAGAGATTTTGGTCCCCTTCCAGACGTCCTCCACAAGGCACTTTGGAACTGGTTTGCATCTGCTTTGTGAGTCCCTGGCCCTGTTTTGGCTGAGAAAGACAGAATTGGGAAAGTCATCTCTGGGGTGACCCTCCTCCCAGAACTTGCCCTTCAGGCAAAAACATCATGAGACAAAGGAAGGAAGTATTTAAAAAACTAGAGAGGTGGACAGTTTGGGGCAAAGGCCTACTAGCTTCAGATACCTAGGAGAGGGAGGTTTGTCCTCTGGGAAACAGAGGAGACAACCAAACTCCTGTAAACAGGGGAGCTCCAAAACAACTTACAGACAAAAGCTCAGGACAAGACAGAGGCCCAGTAAGACAGGGAAGTCCCTGCATAATGCATTCACTTTGGGCAGACCTTCCCGATAGGAGGGCTGAAGCTCAAGAACATCTCTATCCTACCATCAGCTGGTTACAATACCAGGAAATAGACATACCAGAGAGTAAATCCCAGGGTTAACATTTTAAAATATTGAAATGTACAGTGTACAACAAATAAGTACAAGACAAACAAAGAAATAGGAAATGATGGCCCATCCAAAGAGGATAAAAATACAGAAAACACCAATAAAGAAGACAAGAATATATCCATACCGAACAAAGCCTTTAAAAAGATGATCCTAAAAATGCTTAAGGAGATGAAGGAAAGTACAAAGAAAGAACTACAGGATATCAGGAAACCAATGACTGAACAATATGAAAGTCTAAGAAAAGAGATAGAAATTTTAAAAAGGAACCAAACAGAATTATTGGAGTTGAAGACCACAATAACTGAAATGAAAAATGCCCAGGAGGATGATGGAAATGTTCTAAATTAGATAGTGGTTATAGTTGCACAAACTCTGTGAAGATACTAAAAACCACTGTATTATACAGGTTAAATGGGTAAATTTTATGGCATGTGAATTATATCTTTAAAAAGCTTGTTATTTAAAAAAAACCCAATCTGCAATTAAAAAAAGAGAAAAAAATAAGAAAAAAATGCTCAGGAGATTTTCAAGAGCATGATGGACATGGCAGAAGAAAGAATCAGTGAACTTGAAGACAAGACACTTGAAATGAATCAGGCTGAGGAGCAGAAAGGAAAAAGAAATATTAAAAGCAAAAATAGCCCAAGACAGCTATGGGACACCATCAAGCACACCAATATATATGTTATGGGAGACCCAGAAGAAGAAAGAAAGGGGCAGAAGGAATAATCAAAGAAATAATGACCGAGAACTTCCTAAACTTAGCACAACACAAGAAAGCAAATAAATATAAAAATAGTCTTTAATAGAAGTGAGGGACAAAAAAGGTATATGACTTAGAAAGGCTAAATAACAAAATGGCAAAAGAAAGTCCTGTGTTGTCAGTAGTGACTTTAAATGTAAATGGATTAAACTCTCCAGTAAAAAAGTAGAGATTGGCAGAAAGGATAAAAAAGCACGATCCTATTTTATGTTGACTGTGAGAGACTCACATTAAAGTTGAAGACACAAGTAGGTTGATGGTAAAAGGATGGAAAACTATATACCATACAAGTAGTAACCAAAAGAGAGCTGGGGTAGCTATACTAATATTGGATATAATAGACTTTAAGTCACAAACAGTTCTGAGGGACAAAGATGGTCATTATATACTGATAAAGAGGATAATTCAACAGGAAGAAATAACAAAACTATAAAACTATATACACCTAACAGTAGAGCCCCAAAATATATGAAGTAAATACTTACAGATTTGGAGAGAGAAATTGACAGTTCTACATTAATAGTAAGAGACTTTACATGTTGGATAGATTGAATGGTGTGTGAATAAACCGCTTTAAAAAACAAGAAAACAATAGTAGGAGACTTTAACACACTACTCTCAATAAGATATAGAACATCTGGTCAGAAGATCAATAAGGAAATACAGGATTTGAATGATACACTAAACCAACTAGACCTAACAAACATATATAGAACACTGCACCCAAAGAGAACAGGATATATATTCTTCTCGAATGCACATGGATCATTCTCCAGGATAGACCTTAGGTTGGGTCACAAAACAGATCTCAATAAATTCAAAAATATTGAAACCATACAATGTATAGTCTCTGACCACAACAGAATGAAGCTAGAAATCATTAACATGGAGAGAGGGAAAATTCACAACTATGTGGAAATTAAACAGCATACTCTTAAACAAACAATACATTAAAGAGGAAATTAGAAGCGAAATTAAGCAATATCTTAAGGTGAATGAAAATGAAAATGCAACAAACCAAAACTTATGGGATGCAGCAAAGGGAAATTTATAGCTCTGAATATTTACATTTAAAAAGAAGAAAATCTTCAGATCAGAAACCTTGCCTCAAAACTGGAAGAGCTAGAAAAAGAAGAGCACAGTAAACCCAAAGCAAGCAGAAGGAAGGAAATAACAAAGATTAGTGGAGATCAATGAACTAGAAAACTAAAAAACAATAGAATCAACATAATCCAAAGTTGATTCTTTGAAAAGATCAACAATATCGATGCAACTTTAGCTAGACTGACAAAGAAAAAAGAGAGAGGCCACAAATAACAAAAATCAGAAACGAAAAGGGGAACATTACTACTGACCTGGCTGAAATGAAAAGGAATATAAGTAGATACTGTGAACAACTGTATGCCAATAAATTGTTTAACCTAGATGAAATGGACAAATTCTTAGAAACACACAAACTGTTGTCATTGACTCAAGAAGAAATAGATGATCTCAACAAACCAATTACTAGTAAAGAGACTGAATCAGTAATCAAAAACTTTCCAACAGAGAAAAGCCCAGGACCAGATGGTTTCACAAGGGAATCCTACTAAACATTCCAAGAAGACTTAACTCCAATTCTTCTCAAACTCTTTCAAAAAATTGAAAAGGAGGAAACAGTCCCTAACACATTTTATGAGGCCACCATCATCCTCATACCAAAGTCAGATAAAGATACTACAGAAAAAGAAAACTACAGACTAATATCTCTTATGACTATAGATGCAAAAATCCTCAATGAAACACTAGCAAACTGAATCCAACAGCATAATAAAAGAATTAATACACCACAATCAAGTGGGATTTATTCCTGGTGTGCAAGGGTGGTTCAACATAAGAAAATCAAGTAATGTAATACACCACATTAACAGAATGAAAAGAAAAAAAAACACACGATCATCTCAATCAATGCAGAAAAGGCATTTGGCAAAATGCAGTACCCTTACTTGATAAAAACATTTAGAACACTAAGAATAGAAGGAAATTTCCTCAATATGATAAAGGGTATATATGAAAAGCCTACAGCTAACATCCTCCTTCGTGGTGAAAGACTGAAAGCTTTCCGTCTAAGATCAAGAACAAGACATGCCCACTGTCACCACTTTTATTCCACACTGTATTGGAAGTTCTTGCCAGAGCAATTAATCAAGAAACAGAAATAAAAAGTATCCAAATTTGAAAGGAAGAAGTAAAACTTTCCCTATTTGCTGATGATATGATCCTATATACCGAAAACTGAAAAATCCATAACAAAGCTCCTAGAGCTGATAAGTGGATTCAGCAAAGTGCAGGATACCAGATCAACACCCCCAAATCAGTAGTGTTTCAATACACAAGCAATGAACAATCAAAAGAAGAAATCAAGAAAAAAGTTCCATTCGTAACAGCAACTAAAAGAATCAGATATCTAGGAATACATCCAACCAAGGATATAAAGGACTTTTACACAGAAATCTAGGAAACATTCTTAAGATAAATTAAAGAAGACCCAAATAACTGGAAAGATATTCTGCATTCATGGATTGGAAGACTAAATATCATTAAGATGTGAATACTACCCAAAGCAATTTATACATTCAGTGTAATCCCAATCCCAATTCCAACAACCTTCTTTGGAAAAATGGTAAAGCCAATCGTGAAATTTATATGGAAGGGTAAGGGGCTCCGAATAGCTAAAGCCAACTTGAAAAAGAGGAATGAAGTTGGAGGACTCACACTTCTCAATGTTAAAACTTATTGCAAAGCCACAGTAATAAAAAACAGCACGGTCCTGGTAACAAGGACAGTCATATAAACCAATGGAATAGAATCGAGAGCTCAGAAATCAACCCTCACATTTATGGCCAACTGATCTTTTTGACAAGGTTGTAAAGAGTAGTCAATTGGGAAAGAATAGTCTCTTCAACAAATGGTGGTGGGAAAACTGGAAATCCATTTGCAAAAAAAAGAAGGACCCCTAACTCACACAATATACAAAAGATAAAAAAATAAAGAGCTAGAACTATTAAACTCATAGAGGAAAATGTAGGGAAGCATCTTCAGGACCTTGTGTTAGGCCATAGTTTCTTAGACTTTATTCCCAAAGCACAAGCAGCAAAAGAAAAAACAGATAAATGGGACCATCAAAATAAAAACTTTTGTTCCTTGGAGGACTTTAACATTAAAGTAAAAGACAACCTACACAATGGGAGAAAATATTTTGAAGCCACATATCTGACAAAGGAGTAATATCCAGAATATGTATAAAGAAATTCTTCAACTTAACTCAGACCTAGCTCTTTTATTTCCCTAACTGGGTGTGACTTCACTCTTCTGTGTATCTGCTTCTTTATTTAAAAAAGGGGAAGGTGGATGGCAATAATATCTGCTTCATGTGGTAGTAATGAGGACTAAGTTTCTCCTTAAATGTAAAGCACCTAGCAAAGTGCCTGGCCCATAGTAGGAACTTAAACAGGGGTTATTATTACCATTAGCATCCTTAATTCTACCTTAGCTTAGGTCTCTTCCATCACTTGCCTACTGCATAACCTCCTGACTGGCCTCTATGCCTCCAGCTTTCCTTCTCCCAGCTGCCAATCCAGGGATCTTCCCATGTTATTTTGGAACTTCAAACCCTCAGTGGCTTCCCTTGGCTTACAGGATAAAATGCCCACAAAGCCACACAGAAGCTTTCAGTCCCCTTGTCTCTGCTCACGGGGCTCTCTCACTCTTTTCATAGACATTCCTGAACTGCTTAGCAAGAGGGGAATAGCAATCTTTCTATTTCAGGATGCCAGCTCACTGACCTGTTGGTGGGGAGTGGCCCCTCTGTGGTTTATAGTGTTTTTTTCTTCCTCTAGTGCGTACTTGCCCCAGGGTGGGTGGTTCTGCTTTCTCTCTGACCCGAAGAGTAAGAAGCTCACACCCCTCCTGCCCGAGTCTGATGTGCAGTTTCCAGCATGGTTTCAAACCTGGAATCGTCTTGCTTCTTGACTTTTGGGACTGGAGGCTGATGCTGTTTGGGGCCATTCTTGCAGTACATTGTGCAAATATTTCGTTTCAGTGAGGACAGTATGGACTCGTCCACTTCTGGGTCTGCCACTTAACTGGGTAGCTTTGGCCAAGTCACCACACTCCTAAATCTCAGGCTCATCAGCCTGAGGATTGTGGAGGGGAGCAACTGACATGGTGCTTGGTGAACTTGCATCTGACATAAAAATGCTTTTCCCCTCGAATTACATTTCAAACAAAAAGTGAACTGGAGAAAATCCAGTGATTCTGTTTTTGGCTTTTTTTTTTTTTAATGGAGGTAAAATTCATGCAACATAAAATCCACCATTTTAAAGTGTTCAATTCATTAGCTTCCCATATGTTCACAACATATGAGGTGCAGCCACCATCATGATCTAATTCCAGAAAATTTCATCACCCCACAGGAAACCCTCTCCCCAGTAAGCTGTCACCCTCCGCTCTCCTCTCCTCCCTGCCTTGGTAACCACTAATCTTTCTGTCTCTCTGGACCTGCCTATTCTGGGTAGTTTGTTAAGATGGGATCATGCAATATGTGCCTCTTTGTTTGGCTTCTTTCACTTATTTGCCGTTTTGAAAGAGTTCTTTTAAGCATCTTTTAAAACAGCTCCCGCTAGGATGGTTTGACTTCAAATCCATAGCTTGAGGCTTTTTCTGTGCAATGTTGTTAATAATCCCCACTTGACTACACCTTCTTTGGGGGGATTAAATGTCTCCTGGGCTAAAAGGTGCTGGTCACTGACCAGCCTTGGCTGCAGCCTTGCTGCCGGGGTGCCCCTAGGCACCCAGTGATTAGAAACAGAGACTGCTGGGCTCTCACTGATTGCATTATGCCTTGATCACGTTCTCCAGTTTACTATTAAAATGCAAAGTTCAATGCATGCTAAGTTTTTATTCAGTTGCGTTTATATTTTATGGCTTCCAGGGGTCCTGTGAGAAGGGACTAAGTCTGGCAGTAACGGTGCTTTGGGGGAAACTGCATGCATGGCAGCTTGTTTTAAAACCTGTGCGTTCACCTGGAATGGATTTTGATATATATACTGCGGGGCCTCATGCATACTGGGGATCCCAACTATGTCATTGAAAGAAATTTTGATTCAGACGAACTCTCTCTGTTAATGGAGAAGAAATGGTTTAACGGCTGCCTCAGGATGGCATGAAAGGTGGGATATATGAGGTTTTACAATATTCTTGCCTAGCACCTTGGAATTTATGTTTTCTCATATTGGGAATTTATTAGAAACCATGAGTGCTTTGACAAACAAGCTTGACGACAACAAACCTTTTGTTCATCAAAGGCCCTGGCAGTCAGGGCTGGTAAGTAGAGCCAGGGTTGTAACGATAACAAGTCCCCTGTGTCATTGCTGGTAATTTTGATTTTGTCTTGTAAGAAATGGTATGGTAAAAAACTTTTTAATAGAGAACTTCTGTTATTTCTGGGACACATGCATGTGTGAAGGGTATTTTTAAGCCAGGCCTTAAAAATAAGAAACAAACTTTTCCAGGAAGTGACAAGGAAGACCATTGTGTGGTGATTGTGTGTGTGCTTTTAAAAAATCCGTATTCAGTTCTTTTCCAATCAGTCCTGTTCAATAGCACTTTCTGCAATGATGGAAATGTTCTGTAGGTTGCACTGTCCAAGATGGCAGCCCACAGACACATGTGGCTGCTGTGCACTTGAAGTGGGGGCTAGAGCAAGTCAGGGGCTGAACTTAAAATTGCATTGCATTTTAATTGCTTTTGCCACATTAGAGGGAGAGACACCTGTTCCCACCTCCAGGGGTGGACCACGTGGAGGTGGCAAGAGCGTGACAATGCCTGTCCCTAGGACCTCAGTCCTGGGCACCCGCCCCATTTCACGGTTGGCAGGTGTCAGGGTCACCGACAGAAGCGCGACCCATGCAGCACAGGAAGGAAGCACATTGGACTCACATAGAGAAGAGACGGAGCAAGGTCAGCTTCCCTCGTGGGCGTTGGTTCCCCAGAGCCAGTGGGTCCCTCTGCAGGGCTCATGCTGGGACGTGTT
>PVIY010032409.1:0-29010 GCA_004026745.1 Myrmecophaga tridactyla
CAGCCTCCCCTTACTCTCCTTCATCCTAAACCTCATCTTCGCCATCATTTCTCCCCCAAGATCTCCCATTTCCAATGTTCTGGTCTACTTTGCAATGACTTTGGGGTTTGAACATCTTTAAACAATTCTAAGCAGCAGTTTATTTATGGTGCCTCTGCAGATACATCTACTTGGATTCAGGAGTTTCTGACCTAGAAGTGTCTCCCTTGAAGACATCCTGCTTAGGAGGAAGGCACTGTGGTGGATACCTGTGGGGAGATGGCCCTGGGAGGTTGGGGACACAGGAAAGTCTCCAGTCTCAGCTTTGTCTGGTCTGGTCCTTCTGGCCAGCTTTCTGTGCCTCATGCCCCAAGTGAGCCTGCGTGTGCAGTGCTGGTGTCCACTAGCCCTCCCCACTGCACTGGCCTGTCCCATCATCCTTCTGGCTGGGACCCACCAAAACCCTCACTCACTAACTGACAGGCCTGCAAATCACTTTATTAGATTAAAACAAACATATCTGCCGAAGAAGAAAAGCAAAACCTTAATTGGAGCCCCCAGGGATGTTTGCAGAGACAGATGGGAGAGGATCTAATGAAATCACCTCGTATTGGCCTCTGAGCAGACCTCGCTGATAAACCAACATTGCCAGGCAACAGGGCTGTTCCACCTGGAGGCCTGATAAGGGGCTTGGCTATTTGGAAAATATGATTTTGTAAGCAGGGCCGAGGTCATGTTGACTCTGCTGTCCAGTGTCCCGGGATCCACCATCAGATAAGCAGCTGCTACCTTCTCTGGGATAGAGGCAGAAAAACTGCTCCCAAGGAACCCCTGGAAGGGACTTCTCCACGTGCAGATGATCTGGGCTTCAGCCAGAAGAGACTGCCATGTTCAGTCCCTGGATCCAGTGCTCCCCAAAAGGGACATTTCTGGCCAGCATGAGCAGGTTGTGGCAAGGGCTTTCTCTTCTCCTTTTCTTGACTCCTGGTTCAGAAGCATTTTGAACCCCATCCCCTGGGATGGAGCGGGACATGAGGGCTGTTGAGAGCTAGCCATGTCTGAGGGGCACGTCCATGCAATGCCTTGGAGCAGCCTGCCACCTTCTATCTTTTGCTGCCCATCATCTCCCAGTGAGTCCTGTTTCCCCAGAGGAAAAGCCAAAGTCCTCACCAAGGCCCACAGGGCCCTGCATGATCTAGTCCAATATTGTTCTCATCTCCCACAACTTTCTGCCTCACACTGTCTTCCAGCCATCTTGCCTTTTTGCTCTACCTCATACCTGCCAGTTCTCTGTGGGTCCTGTCTCAGGGCCTTTGCATTCCTGTGCATTCTGCCTGGAATGTTCTTCCACCAAATATCTGCATACCTCTTTCCCTTGACTCCTTCAAGTCCTTTCTCAAGTTACCATCCTCCAATGAGGCCTACCCTGACCCCCCTATTAATGAGCTCAGGCCCTCCCACGCTAGCATACCCAAACCCCTTACCCTGCTCTTTTTTTTCCACAACTGCCACCTTCTACTCTATAATGTGCTTATTTGTTTTGGATTTCTTGTGGTGTGTCTCCTCAGCTTAGAGTACAAGAAGGTAGGAGTCTTGCCTCTTCTTCATCAGTATAGCCCCAAGTATCTAGAACAGAGCCTGGTGCACAGTAGGTGCTCAATAAATATTTGTCGAATGAAGGCACATCTTCCCTTCCCAGCATCCAAATAGCTTTAGTGGAACTGGTGAAAAGGTGCTGGATCCAGAGAGGCCTGAGTTTGACAGTTCACAGAATGCCTTTGCAAGGCAATTGAGGACTCCTGGGAAGGGGTTGGGAGCAGCCCACCACCCACAGTCCCATCACCAGTGTCCAGAGGATGGCAGCTTGTCCAAGAAGAACTAAAGACTGTGGGTCCTTCAAAGTGCTTGGCTCTAATTGCAGTCCTGCTATTGATTTGCTGTATGACTTGGAATAAGACACTATCCATCTTTGGGCCTCAATTTTCTCTTTTTCAAATGATATTGGCATTTACCCTCTTTATTTAAAAGCATTAAGCATCCACATTACAGCTCTGGAGGCATACAGCCTGAGTTCAAATCCTGCCTTTGCCACTTACTAGGTGTGTGATATTAGGCATTTTAGGCAACTTCTCTGAGCCTCCACCCTGTCATCTAAAAGCAAGGATAATGACAGGTACTACATTCCAGGTGTGTGAAGAGTAAAGTCAATAGATGCAAAAGGATCATTCCAATTTGATTTGCATTCTTGGAGCACAACCGTATGCCTGGCTCTGTGCTCATGGCCATTTTTCAGCTGGGCACATTGAGGGACAGAGTGGAAAAGTGGCTAGTTAATGGATGCCCAGGGTAGCCTTTATGCTGGGCTGATCCAGAGTTTGGGGCTCACTGTGGCTTGATGTTTACAAAGATGCATGACTGTGTGTCTATAAACGTGCCTGAAGATATGGCTCTGGGCTGATGTGAGGACTTGCCCATTTCCCCACTCCAGCCAACTCTGGCCTTAGCCTGTCCTTGCCATCAGGGCTTCGTCTAAGGACAGAGGCACTGCAGTGGCTTGGTGTTAGACAGACACTTGCTAGATAGGGCAAATGTCTAAAGACCCATCAATCAAGCCCCAGGCACAGGTGAACCAGGGATGGTGGAGAAATTTGTCAAGCCCGCTGGGCTCCAAGTGACCATGGGACAAAGGACAGTGGGAGGAGTCAGGGCACAGCTGGCTCACACACACCCCAGACACAGATTTGGGAGGGGAGCAGGAGGAGGGCCGGCATCCCTGGGTTCCCTGAGCCGAGGACTAGGACGGGAGCACACGTGGTTTATCTGGGAGGTAATTCCAGGAATTCCTGGTAGAGGAGTGGAGAAGAAAGATGGGGGTGGGGTGGGAAGAAGCCAATGAAGTATGCACCATCCCACCACGTACCATAGTGGGAAACAGAGCTTCCTCCCACGAGGAAATGCTAGGAAATGGCACAAAAATCATACCTCAGAATTATCCCACCCACAGGTGAGGAGGCTGGGGGTATTTATAAGCACATGCCTGAGACTCATTGATTGAAGGTACTCTTGGGCGTGTAGAGCTTTTAGCAGAGTGACCTTCCGTGTTCCTGCACAAAGCCTTCAGGCACAAGGGGTAGATCCTGCTGGCAAACTGCAGGGTCCAAGAGCCATGCGCAGGGCTCTGCCTGGTCAGCCCAGCCTGGGGGAAGCAGCCAGGAGCTCTGGCCAGCCCTGGGCATGCAGCTCCCTATGGGGGCAGATGAGGTTGTCTCTGGGGTCCCTCTTGGGATCAACATTCTGGGAGGCTGCGCGTCTGTGAGAACTGCTTCCAGAGTCCTGAGAGATCCGCTCTGGCGACAGTGGGGCTTAGTGCCTGGGACTGGGGTACTCCCAGATAGTCCAGCCAGGAGGACAGTTGCTCTCCACCCTTTAGCCAGAAGCAGTCAAATTCCTGTGGCCAATATTCCCACTGGATAATAGACAGACGGTAATTTTTAAAAAGCCTCTCAGTGTAGATGCACATGGTCCAAATTTGACTCCTCTCTTCTCCCCTAGATCCACCCCAAACTGACCCTGGGACTCTAGACTCAGGGGCAGGGGGCAATATTTTGGCTCAGGTCCTATAACTCTCTTATTCACTTATTTATTCATTCTTTCATTCATGGAGGAGTAGAATGTTTGGACTGAGTGTCAGAAAAACTGGCCTTGGTTTTTACAATGAAACTGTTGTGTGACCTCATGTAAATCCCTTCCCATCTCTGGACTTTAAGAATGGGAATAGAATTTGGCAATGCCAATATTATCTGCTGAGTTTTTATAGACCTGAAAATGGATCGTTATATGGAATGAATTCAGACATCTGCCCATTAATGAAAAAGGTTCTATTCCCTAGATAAAACCCTGAGGTGTGGTCATCACTCATGAAACTTGCAGGGTTTGGATGAATTAGGACCGCTGTGGTCTGCGATATGGAAATAAAGAGTGCCTGGCACCAAACAGGCTTCTCCTTTGAGGCTGCAGTGAGGGGTGGATAAAGGCACCCACAGTCAGCACCCTGTTCTGACATTTTAGGACTTGAGATTCTAAAATTGGGACCTAATCATTCTCTCCTTTGGGCCTCCACAATGTATTTTCAGACTGGTTTTGTTGTTAGAGCTGTTCACTGCCCTGACTGGGTCAATGACAGGGTTCAGTTGCAGAGAGCAGGATGGTAAATGGCTTGCAGGCTCATTGAGAGGGCTGAAGAAGTTGACTAGAGACCATGTTTCCAGAAAGAGCTCTCAAAGCCATCCCTCAGAACTGAGCTGCCATTATCAGGAAACCAATGGTAAATCAGGAAGCTGAAACCACAGCCACTGCCGTCCACACAGACACCATGGTCACTCTGCTCCTACAACTCTCTACACATGACTTGGTTCCAAATATAGTTCTAGTGTAAGTACCTCTGTTGATGGAAACTAAGTCACACCCAGATTGCTAGCTGCAAGAGAGTCTGGGAAATGCAGTCTTTAGTTTTATACCAGGAGAAGTTAGAATGAATGTTGAGCAATCTAACCCATGATGTCCTCTACATACTCACAAGGAAAAGTCTCCTGATTTTGCTGTGTCCCTCAACTGGTCCTTTCAGTGAGCAGTGTCTCACACTGTGCATCCCCACAATACACTTGGCTCAATGTTTCATGCAACAGACAAAGCCAAGGCAGTGTATATATTTAGCTATCATTAACACTTTTTATGAATGGATAGCATTCATAAATCCATTTTGACCAGGGAAAGGTCATGGGTTCCTGGTCCATAATTGCTCTAACATGATTCAAGGACAAGCTGCTAAGCCCACCTTTGGAGCAGACCATCTGCCCTTTCTGATTCCCTCCTATTGCATAATTAATGGAGAGTTAACCACATCTTGGCTTTCTGTCCTGGGTCTTTGCCTTCCAGTAGAAATTATTCACAGTAAGGGCATTTGTCTGTCGAAAAATGAGGACCTGAACCTCATTTTTAGAGCATGGGATGACAGGCACTTTTTATAACCAGGGGCAACAACAAATGAACCAGGGGCAGCTCCAGAATGTCAAGATAAAAAGGACTTGGGGGGTAGTGAGCTGATTGGAAAGGGGAGCTAGGAATCTCTTCCAGAAGCTGTTTATGCAAAGCAAGTACATGGCTTTTATGGTGGTTGCATGTATAGACTTAGATCAATGAAAATAGCCTTTCTCTTGCATCTCACCTAAGTTTGTGAAAAGAGCAATTGACCTTTCCAAGAATGAGAATGCCAAAAAATGTCTTCAGGGTGTAGGTTTGGGTGGAGGCTGATGATGAAGACCAGTTAAAACAGACTGGCAGAAGGCTTGGGGCCTGCGGAGGGGAGTATGGAATGGCATAAAACAGAGTGGCTTGTCTCAAGCCCAAGTGTCACCACTTCTTAGCTGTGTGACCTTGGGGGAGTTACTTCACCTCTCTGAGTTACAGCTTCTGCATATAAGAAGTAGAGATGTTGATAACTTAATCATAGTTTTATTGGGAAGATGAAATGAAATAACACATTAGCAGATAGTGTAAGTGTCCCACCCAAGTCTCCTGGAGCTACCCTGGAGGTCACCTGTAGTCAGTTCCCATACACACCAACATATTTCTGGACCTCTTTACCTGAGGTTGTTCTCTAGCAGTGGGAGTATGCTTGGCTCCTTCATGAGGCAGACCAGAAGTGCTTAGAGGTCACTGCCTCCAGGACAGACCCTCATGAGCAAAGGGAATTGATGAATCAGTACTCCAACTTTCTCATCCCTCATTTCAACAATTCTGAGTTGTACTCTACTGTTTCTCAACAGATCCCAGCAATACTGATCTGTAGTGACTTGCTCATCAACACATTCTTTATCAGCTTTTCTCCCTTCTTTGTCTTACTTTCTTATTCCTTCATTGTCCTTCCTGGGATCATTTTGAAATTAACTACTTATACTCCTAAATTCTTTTCTTGGGGGGAACCCAAACAAAACCAAGAACCACACCCAGTGTCTGGCTCCTTGAAAGGCACCCATCAATAGCAAAAAGCAGGGTTCCTCATATGAACACCACAACACAGAGAACGACATTTGAGCGACTATTTTTTTTTATTCTTTCAAGAGTAGTTGATAACTAGAACCATTCTAGATGTGCATGAGAACCGTTCATTCATTGTAAATGATAGATACCTCAGAGCACTAGGCATAATTCTCTTGCAGAACTCCCTCTGTAAACAAATATAATAATGTTGCCTACCTCTTAGGACTGTAATGAGGACAAGGTGAATTAACATATGCTTGACTCTTAGTATGTGTCTGACAAGGGTTAGTTGTTATCATAATTTGTGTGGTTTGTATAGTAGAGAAAGTTCATTGTCCCCCAGTATACCTTCTTCCTTTAGTAATAAGAACTACTCCCAATGACTCCCCAGGTAGAGACTATGGTTCCTAACCTCTCTTGCAACTAGGAGTGTCTGTTGCCTAAGTTCTAGCCAACGAGATATAAGAAGATGTGATGCATGTAAGTTCTGCATCATATTGTTACAAAGGAAGGTGCTTGCCCTCCACCTTCTCTTTGCTCCTTTTGTGATGGTTGGGAAATGGTGACAACTGGAATAGTTGCCTTGAGATCAGAGATAGAAATCACATGTCAAAAATGGCAGAGCTGCCACATGAGTCTGAACTGTTCACTTATGGACTGTTAGGTGAGATTATATTCTATTCCATTGTATTTTGGGGTCTTTTATTTTAGCAGCTAAGCTTATCCAACTAACCCAGCCCAAAGCTCAAATCTGGGATAGAAGGATGTGAGTTTTTCCTTCTTTCATTTTTGTTTTATGCCTGTCACATGCCCAACACTGTGCCAGGAACTGAAGTCCCAAGATGTGTGAGACACAGACCAAATACCAAGAAGCTCAAAGGGTAATGAGACAGAGGGATCTAAAGGCAAATAATGTCAACCTTCTGTGATAAATGCTCAAATACATTGTGGAGGCCCAAAGGAGAGAATGATTATGTCCCAATTTTAGAATCTCAAGTCCTAAAACGTATGGAACAGTTTGCCATGTTGTAAGGGAGGGAAAGGAGTGGCAATTCAGAGGTATTCTGCCTGGTTTTATGGGGCAAGCAGGGTCAGGCCTCTGGAGAACTGATTCTCCTGAAAGGGTAACAGTGGTTCTAAAATTTCTCATGAGAAGAGTCTACTCAGTTTGGGAAGTGGTTCAACTTTCTAGCATGACAGTTGGATAAAGTGTATCATGTGCCTTAAAAATGTCCATTTCCTTTGACCTAGGAATTCACCTTTTGTTAATAATTGGAGGTCAGCGTACCAGATTGTTCTTTATAAGAGCAAACAACAAAATAAACAAGAAACAGTAAACCTAATTTTTAGTAAAAAAAAATAGGTGTCACAGAATGAATTGTGGTGGACCATTATGTTCATATCACTGGAGAATATACAAACCTGTGCACACTCAGGAAGATTCCATGTGGCAGAGCTCTGTTTGGGCCTGAGACACTTATTCCCCCAGATGCCAGGAGTGTTGGTCGCTGGTGGTGCTATGCTTAAAACTCTCAGGAATTGCCCTTACTGACAAGAGCTGCCTCAAGAAAAAAAAAAAAGAAGAAGAAGAAGAAGAAGAAGAATCTATGTCTTAAAATTATCCATGCTTACCTCTGGATGGTAAGATTTCTCCCTGTATTTTTGTGGGGTTTCTATGTGTGTTGTGGTTCCGCTGTGTTCTCCAGGTCCTTTTCAAGCTACCTCCTTGCCATTCCATGAACCTGCAGAGCGCACTCTTCCCTCTGGGCATTTGCACTTATTCCTTCTGTCTGGAGCCCTCTTTCCCTAGATGCATGCTGGTTCACTCCCTTAGCAACTTCTGGTCTTTACTCAGATGTCACCTTCATGGTGAGGCCTCCTCTGATCCCCCCTACTTAAAATACCCATATTATATTTTAACACACCTAACTCCCTTTGCTGTTTTGTTTTTGTCCATAGCACTTGTTGGCACCTGACATACTATGCATGTATTTATTTACTATTTATTGTCTGTAGTCACTCTCTAGAATAAAAGCTCCATACGGACCTGGCCTTTGTCTGTTTTTGTTTATAGCTGTATCCTTAGCACAGTCAAGGGCTGTTCTAAGGTGTTCTAAGCACATACCAGGTGCTCTAAGATGGCCTAAGCATATGGTAGGTACTTAACAAATCATTACTGAATGAATACATGAATAAGGCTGCTTCCTTCTCCTGTGAGCTCCCTCCAGGCTCTCCTTTGGGAACAGGAATGGGCACAGGCATGGGGCAGGAAGTAGGATACAGCAGCAGCAGATGTCAGGGGAGCGGGGAGACAGGAAGAAGGAAAAAGGGACTCTGTATGGTGCCAGCTGCTGTCAAACCGCTAAGATACCAATTCCACTGTGACACTGGGGTCAGCCGAGCCCCAGCACCACCTCTAGGAAGCCAAATGCGGGCCTCCAGACCTGACCCTAGAGCTGTGAGCGACGGGGTCAGCGTCAACAAGGGGTTAAGCTGGTGGCTGGGGAAATGGGGGCAGGGGGCGGCCCCGTTGACGTCATTTCCGGGGTCCGGGTGTATATAAGCGGCGCGCGCGGGCTCTGCGACTGCAGTGTCCAAGCCAGCGGCCAGAGGGTGGTTTGTGGACGGACCGACGGACGCACGCGGAGACGCTGCGATCTCCACCCCTTCGCCAGCGCCGCCGCAGTCCGCCCCTGGCCAGCCCTTCCATCCTCCCCTCGCCCGTGTGCCCGGCGCTGTACTGCCAGCTGCTCCGCGCCTCGGTTCGCCATGCGCTCAGCTGCTGTCCTGGCGCTTCTGCTCTGCGCCGGGCAAGGTGAGCGAGCGCGGGGTGGGCAGGACTCGGGGAAGAGGGGCTCCAGGAGTCCCTGTCGGCCCTCATACGCTGAGATCCAAACACCGCGCCGCGCCACGCTCCTCTCCTATACCTCCTTCGGGCGCGGCGAGTTTTCAGCACCGCGGACAGCGCACCTGCCTCCAGCCTGGCCCCTCAGCTTGTGCGGCTTTGGGTTAGGACCCGTGAACCCGACTCCTTGCACCCCATCCCCGACCCCTCGAGCAGAGCTCCTCGCGCCACTTCCTCTCTGGGCTCGGCGCCTAGGCTGCATCAGGGTCAGCGCCGGTTTCACGTCGTGGCCAGCCAAGGTCATGGGGGCGGGGGGGCAGGGTGCGATGGGAGGGCTGCTCTTCTCTCGCCTTCTCTACAGCTTCCATCCTTCCTCTCTGCTCTCCACGTCTTTCTGCCCTTGGCTTCTACCTCTGCGTATCATCTCAATCCTTCTTCTTTCACCTCTCTCTCTTCTCTCACCTCTGGGATCTCTCTCCCTCTCCCTGCATCTCCCTCTTATTCTAATCCCATTCCAGCCTTGGCTTTGTTTTCGTAGCACTTACCTTCAGCTTCCACCCCCACCCCCTCCACATACACACACAAAGCAGCTTTCCCAGAGGGGAGAGTTAAGGCTTCTCAGTACAGCCTCTTGTGGTCCACAACCCTGGGAGCTGCATTCAGGGAAGGGAAACAAAATCAGCACCAGCCTTTCATTTGGGGTGGAGGAATTTTGAGGGGCAGTACTGGGATGAATCAGACCCTGATGACCCCATGAGGAAGGACTGGGCTTCCATTGGAGCAGAGCAGTGACCCCAGCCCTCTCTTTTCCTTCCCAGTCATTGCTCTCCCTGTGAACAGGCCGATGAATAAAGGGGACACAGAGGTAAGATGGAGGGCTGGGGATGCCCCTGGATGGGATGTGGGGGGAGGGGGGCCAATAGACACCTCCCAGCCAGTTCTTGGGCAGCTGCAGGAGTGACACTGGCATAAAGCCAAGAGCCAGCACTGCAGTTGCTGAGGCTGGGGACAGCATGCAAAAGAAGATATCAAAGATTCCTTGATCTTCCTGCTTTCCTCCTGTGGGGACTTCCCCAGCTTTCTGAGCTGGTGTGTAGCCCAACAGGGTCTGCCAACAGGACCTGTGTCTTACCTGCTCGGCTGAGGGACCAAGTCCTCTGTCTTGAACGCTCTGAATTCAGTAGGCCTACCAAGGGGCTGGTGGGGAGGGCTTCTCTGATTACAGATCAGTGAAAATTGCCTTCATGTGCCTTGCTCTGGCCTCCCCTTTGCGCTTCCCCTCTCCCCATATCTCTGCCAACAACACCCCCAGCCACTCAGACACTGGCTTCCCCAAAGGACCACAGTGAAACCATTCTTGACCATGGCTCCTGCACCCTGGTTCCCAGCCAGTTGGGATAATGGGGTTAGTTTCCCATGCAGAGCATTGGTAGAAGTTCTCTGGCCAGAAAGAGATTCTGTGCTGAGCATATATTTTAAATTCATTCATCTCAGAGCTTGGGATGTTTTTCCTCCACTCTGGTGCTCACAGATACCTCCTCTTGAGGTTCAGAGAAATCTCCATTCCCCTCCTTTCCAGGAGACGTTTTGTTCCATTCCAGAGAGATCATGTTTAAGACCCAAAGCACCCAAGTGATTTCAACCTCCTTTTGAACAATACTATTCCTATTTTTCCAGTTGCAGAGAAAGACCCAAATGTTAGCCTCCATATTCATTCTAGCTGTACAACCTTGGGAAAACTTCTTAACTTCTCTGACTTTCTACTTTTTCAACTATAATAATATTTCCCTTGAGGGGAGTTGAGAGGAGTAGGGACCATGGATGTGAAGTGCCTGGCACATGACAGTTCCTCAATAAATGGGCACCATTATTCCTAGAACTTCCCTTCTTAAGCTTCCCATGCCCCTGAGGACCCATACCCAAATTCTGTCTTACAGAATCTGTCTATATGGAATGATGGTTATCTGTTATTTCCAGTGCAGGGTCTGGGGTTGCAAGGAGCTCCAGGATGCAGACTGCAGGATCCTCCTTGCTTGTCCTCTCTAGAGAGGCCCTTTGGTCGCCATATTATTCTCAGCAGCTCAGAATTGAGTATCAGACCAGTTGGTTGATAACTGAATGTGCCATCAGAGGATGTTGTGACTACACACCATACAGTCTGTTTGCCAGCTTGCTGTCATGGATTCTTGGGCCGGTTGCCTTGGCACCCCATAGACAGAGTTTTCCACCCCCTCAGTTCCTGGCATCATTGCCTGATACATGTCTGACAGCTCCTGCTCTTCCACCTGGCTTCAGGCAACTGAAACAGGTCTGGAGGTGTGAATCCCTTCCCTGGATGTGTGCGACTCATGCTTTACAGAGTGCATCATCACCCCAGGAGGGCAGTCAGGCAGGTATTCTCACTTCTACTTTACAAATAAGGAACCTAAGGCTCAGAGAGGTTAAGTCATTTGCCCAAGATAATACACTAGGATACCACACTACAGTTTGCTCTATCATCAAAGGTTGCCCATTTATCAATACCTAATTGGCCACTGCACCTTGCTGGGCAGTGGACAAGACTTTCAGAGATACAGCTGCTGTTGGTCTGGGATGGGCACCCAAATATAGCCAACATGCCAACATCCAGCCAGGGGATGTGTCCCATAGGTGAATATGGGGCCAGACTGTGAAATTGTCACTCCCTGCATGTGCAGGACAGTGATCCAGGTCCAGTTTCTAGACAGAGCAGAGCTAAGGAAGGTCTTTGTGCTCTGGGAAGTTCAGAAGGGCTTCCTGGAGGAGCTGACCTTTCAGGTATGTGCAAGATTAAAGTGCTTTTGTAAGACATCCCTCTAATGTCCAGGGACAGTTTCCTCATATTTAAAGACACACTGCTTGGAAATGAGAAGGTATCATGTACCCATCACCCCTCCCCAACCCAACCGTGATCAACCTTAGAAGCCCCTGCTGGCCCTGTGATTAGAGCACCTGGAACATGTTAGCACTGTGGAAGGATTTGTTGTTATGGTTGCTGTTACTATCTGGCTAAGAATGCAGAGCTGGGCACCTGAATCAGTAATCCTTGGACTCCTGAACAAAAAAGCAAAAAATGCCTTTCTGCTCCTCCTTAGAAATCTGCTTTAGAGCCTCCTGGGGCTGAACCACATGCCCAAACCAACTCCAACCCACCCTCACTCTCTTCCTAGGTGATGAAGTGCATTGTTGAAGTTATCTCCGAGACGCTCTCCAAGCCCAGCCCCATGCCTGTCAGCCAGGAGTGTTACGAGACTCTCCGAGGAGGTGAGGGGTAAAGGTTGGAGGTCAGGGGCTGTTGCCTTCTGAGCTGGGAGGCTAGGAGATGTACATGTGGCTTTTTATGGAATTCATTGATTTAATTCAATAGTCACTGGGCAAGAGCCTGCCTTGTGCCAGGCACTGAAGGGTGTAAGATGATGAAGGGGTCATGACCTCTGGGCTCCTGGAGCTTACAGTCCAGTAGAGGGGAACAGATATGAACACCACTCACTAGAATTCTGGACAGAATGAAACCAGGGCTAAAACAACAAGCCCACCAGAATATGAGCTACCTGTTGTCAAGGATTGTGTGTGTGATAAGCCTGCTGCCCAGGACAGACTCTGGACACAGGTACATAGTGGACACCCTATAGATAGGTGATGAATGAATGAATATCGTGGATGGGAAGGAGAAGGACAAAATTTTTCCAACCATACAGTCAAGTTTTGTCCAGCTGCCTGGATGGAGCCAGTTGTATTTGGGTTGGGCTTTAAAAGAAAAGTTGGAAATCACAGGTAGAAAAATGAAGGATGATTACTCCAGGTGGAGGGGACAAACAAGCAAAGACATGGAGATGGGGAAATGTGTTGTGTTTAGAGATATCACCGCCTCATCTCAGGGGCTGCTACACCTTGGCCTGGGTCCTGGGACACTGGCTGATCCTTCTCAACTAGCAGAAAATAGATTAGCACCTTGGAACAGAGGTAGTTTCAAAAGTATTATCTCAAGTCCCAATCTGGTTGCTGCCACCCAGGTTTTGAGCTTCCAGAATAAATTCCATGTGCTCAGCAGAAAATATTGATGTAATCTCTTCCTGGGCTGTACTCTGGAAATCACCCATAACAACTCTCCCTCATTGCAGATGAGCGCATCGTTTCCATCCTGCGACATCAGAATTTGCTGAAGGAGCTCCAAGACCTTGCTGTCCAAGGTATTTTCCACTGCACATGATTCTGGGTCAATTCCAATAACTGAGTCAGAAAACAGGGTGCAGGGTTGAGCAAGGTCCTATCCTCTCTGGCACTCAATTCAGTTATGGAGTGGGAAGGTGGGGAGCCTCTGTGCTACCTGGTCCAATCCGTTGTTGATATAGTTAAGGAAATAGAGGTCTAGAGAGGTTGAGTGACTTGTTCAAGGTCACACAGTGAGGTGGGTCCATGCCATGACCAGATGCAGCACTCCTAACACCCCGTGGGCTCTTTAGTTCCAGCCATTTCATTAAGGGCACTTTCAAGACTAGATTGCAGAAAGAATCTGCTTCCTTCAATTAAATGAAAAGTGAAATGATCTCTAGGAGAAAGGAGGAGCCTCTGTTCCTTTGTGAGCTTCTTCTGCTCAAGGGGAAGATGGGAGAAGCAGGGTCTTACTTGCAGACTAGATTTTTGGCGTGCTTCAGGATGAGATCTGTTTTTTTCTTAGAGACTAGAAAAATCCACCGATGGGAATGGAGTGACTTTGTGAGGTAGTGAACTCCCTGTCACTGACTATATTCAAGTGGAGTCTGGACAGGATGCTGGAGTGGAGGGGTTAGGCTGATGTCCAGCTCCAGCCTCCTTCCTGGATTGATGCAAGGCATAAAGCCCTGCCCTGGCATGTTGGAAAACTTGGGTTGTGGTCCTGCATCTGTCCTCAGCTGACTCCCTGTGGGAAGTGGTCATTTATCTGGGCCGCTGGCACCCTTGTCTCTCTCCCTGATCATAGGCTCTCAAGCATGAATCCTGTGTCTTCAGGATGGGACTTGTGTCTTGGAGGGGTGGGTAGGGGGCACCATGCCATGCATAGGAATGGAGAGAGATGTGGGGAGGAGATGAATGGCAATAATCAGCAGTAGGGATTCCTGGGGCCCTTCCAAGTTAACACACCATTCTTTTTCTTACCTGCCTGTCAGCCTGGAAGGCAAAGGGACACTCATCTAGTTGTCGGGAAAATGAAGTGCACGCCTGGCACACAGTAGGTCCTGGGCAAGGCTGTGTCTACAATCAACGCACTGTTTAACATCATCATAGTTGACCCTGTTTTTTATTTTTTAAACTAAACAGTAAATATTTTATTACTATATAATAATTTTAAAATTAAATATTGAATGGTGACTTATTACATTTAAATAATTAAATATAACTCCACAGAGATTATTACAGGGCAATGGGTTCTGAAACATCTGTATACACTCCCATTCATGTGTATCTAATATAAACATCGTACAATCTACATACATATTGTTTTCTAAAAGAGTACTGGATATATCCAGGTCCACCTGAGGCCAGAGCTGGGGTATATTCCTTGGCCTGCAGCCTCTATGTCAGGCTCCTCCAGCCACCCTGGAAGTTCCCATCACGGACAAAAAATCATCACCAGCTGCAATTAGAAAATGGAGTCAGAGGTGTCGCAGCAGCCTTGGGGCAGGGGGGTGGGGGGCAGATACGCAGGGAGTAGGGAGACGGGGCTGCATTCCAATCCTGAGCTCAGAGGCAGGCTCCAGTCTAGGCCCTCTCCCCCAGAGCCTGGACTCTGGGCTCCAGGAAGAACAGGGGCTGCCTGAGTCAGGGGTCCCCGTGAGAGAACAAGCAGTCAATGGGACCTCTCTTTGCAGGGTTCCCTGAGCTGCCAGCCAGGTCCTCAGGGGCCCCCTACTCCCTGTTCTTGTCCCTGGGCCTCTCTCAGGGCCTCTATTGCTTTGTGAGACAGCAGGGCAGGGCTTGTCCTTGTTTCCCAGAGGAGAAACGGAGTCAGAGAAGGGGCGTGGCTGCTCTGGAAAGGGGATGTGGCTGCCTGATAGACCCCAGCTAGGAAAGGCAGAAACAGCCAACGCTTGCCAGCTTCCCAGACTCTCGGGCCCCCTGTCTCCCATTAGGCAGGTCCAAAGGCTGATGCCCTGTTCACAGATGAGGTGGAGGCCTGCACTCTCTTAGATAAATACACTGGGCTGGGCTCTGGCTTTTGTTGTTGTTGTGTTTCTTTTTCTCATACCAGGTGCCAAGGAGAGGGCTCATCAGCAGAAGAAACACAGCAGCTTTGAAGATGAACTCTCAGAGTTTCTTGAGAACCAGAGCAACCAGTCTGAGCTAGAGGGTTAGTGTCAGCCAGCCTGGCCAGAGGCCGGGGGGGAGAGACAAATGACAGCAGTGGTTATGATGGACGGTGGGTTCCTGAGAACCAGGAGCCCCTCCATTAGGCCCTGTTAGGTAGATGTTATTTCCTTCACTTTCCAAATGGGGAAACTGAGGCCCAGAGAGGTCAAGTACATTGGCCAGGTTCCTTGGTAGTGAGCTGCAAAACTGGGAACTTGAGTTGGGGTCTCACCCCAGACCTCTCAATCAGTCCCTTCTGCCCCCGAGGGGGCTGACATTCTAAGGCAGGTTGTCTCTGACATGGCAGGCAGGCAACTCCAACTCTGAGTCTTCCAGGGACCACCGCCATGGGGCCCTCATCTCCCTCACCTCCCACCCAGCCCTCCTGAGATTTGGTGGTGCCTTAGAATGGCCAAGGAGGAGGGTCCCAGAAGAATAGGTTTGAAGCAGTCAGTGAACCGGATCATCTTCCTTGAAACCAAAATGCTTTAGGAGTCAAAGAGATCACAGATTAGGCCCACACAATGCTCCACTATCCATCCTTCCTGCTTAGAAACAGTCATGAACTGCCTCCACAAGGTCTGTTCTTTGCATGATGAAAGCCAGTTTCCTGGAACCAGGGTCTTATGGTCTTCCTAGGATCTGTGTGCCAGAAATTTTCCCTAAGGGAGGCAGCCAACTGTCAGTGCAAAGAGCACCCTGGATTTTGCATTCATAGCCTTGGGTTCAAGGCTCAGCTCTGCTATGCAAGCAGGTCACTGTGCCTTTCTAAGGATCAGTTTGATTTTCTGTAAAAGGGAGTGGGAGTGTTTCACCTGCAGGCCTGGTGAAGTTCAAATGGCA
Source organism: Myrmecophaga tridactyla (assembly GCA_004026745.1). NCBI lineage: Eukaryota > Metazoa > Chordata > Mammalia > Pilosa > Myrmecophagidae > Myrmecophaga > Myrmecophaga tridactyla. Next base: position 16,052 of record PVIY010032409.1, read on the forward strand.
GAATATACTTAGTAGTACTTTATTAAACACAAATCATTCTAGTTGGGAGGGAATGATGCTAGTTAGATTGCTGTCTTCAGGGCAGCCAGAAGAAAATATCATTTAATGAAGCCCTACATATATTGAAGAGCTAAGTTCTTTCACAGGTGTTGAAGACAGAGCAGCCCCATATGGAGGGAGAAGGAATTTTCATTAATGGTGCCCTTTATACAGAGAGGTTAAGTGATTTCCCCAAGATCACACAGCATTTCAGCAGCTATCCTTTCAGTCCAAGGTTCTATCTTCTGGGATTATTTTCAAGATCTGTTTTTATCATATCCTGTTTTAAGAGGCAGAATTAGAAGAAAGAAACATGGTCTAACTGTGCTCAGGTTCACCCAGACATGGAAAGGCCTCAGTTGGAAGCCAAGAGACTCAATGAGTATGATCTGAAATTGGCCTCTGGGGAGACTCGGCAGGAAACCTTGCCCTCAGGGCCTGAGTTTCCTCTGTTTTTCTGCAGAGGTGGCTGGAGAGGCGTCCTTCAAGGATGCTGCAGAGAAACAAGGGGATTCTGAAGAAGCAGAGAAGAATGGTGATGCCACAGAGAGAGCCAGGTCTGAGGCACTCCTGGAGCCTGGGCAGGTGCCTGAGACTGAGCAGAACAATCAGATCCCCAGGAAGGAGGAGGCTGCAAAGACTGGCCCCTCAACTAGCCTCCTTGGCCAGAAACCCCGAGGCCCACAGGCCGAAGGAGGCAATGAGGGTCTCCCACAGGATCTGCTGGACACAGAGAAAGACCTGGGTGCTGAGGGAGGCCAACAGGTCAAGAGAGAGGAGGAGGAGGCGGAGGCTGGAGAGAAGGCCAGCCCTGAGGAAGAAGGTCCCACCGTGGCGTTGAACCCCCATCCGAGCCTCAGCCATAAGGAGATGCTGAGGGGTGAAAGTACGTATGATGACTGAGACTTCAACAGGTGTTGGGAAGGGGTGGCAGTGGTGGTGGGGGCAGCTCGGCTGTGATCTCATACTATCTTCACAAGAACCCTGAAAGGTGGTTATGATCTCCATTTGCCAGAGGGAACTGAGGCTCAGTGAAGTTAAGTAATTTGCCAAAGATCACACAGCTAACTTGTAGTAAAAGCTGAAATTCCAACCCAGGTCTGCCTGACACTAAAACCAGGCACCTCCCACTCTCCCACATAGCCCCCCACCCAGGAGGTAGGAGGAGCTGTGCAGGGTGGGTGGGCTTTGGGAACATGATGGGTGGGAGCTGGCTGATCTGGGGACAGCATTAGCTTCACCCAGGGATTAGAAGAGACTGGCTTCCTTCCCTCCCCAGCTGGGTGACCCATCCCAGGTAGGAACTTCTGGGCGGGAGGGGGCTAAAGGAGGAAGCAGGCTCCAGACAGTTGAGCACTGAGAGGGTCTAGCGAAACATGGGGTCAAGATGGCTTCTCCCTCCAAGTGGGGTCTGCCGTGGAGAGGCAGGGTCTGTGGCCAGCTCTGGCGAGTAGCAGAGACCAGAGAAGGTGACGGTCCCTCCCTCATTGTCCTGCTGTTGTCCACCATCTGTTCCAGGTCAGCCTGAGGCTCTGGCCATGGATGGGGCTGGGAAGACTAGGGCAGAGGCGGCTCGTCCCCTCAAGGGGAAGGGAGAGCGGGAGCACTCCCAGCAGGAGGAGGAGGAGGAGGAGAAGGACACGGCAGGGGCCCCTCAAGGCCTCTTTCGGGGCGGAAAGAGTGGGGAGCTGGAGAAGGAGGAAGAGAAGGAGGAGCAGCTCTCCAAGGAGTGGGAGGATGCCAAGCGATGGAGCAAGATGGACCAGCTGGCCAAGGAGCTGACGGCTAAGAAGCGGCTGGAGGAGGAGGACGAGGAGGATGACCCTGACCGCTCCATGAAGCGCTCCTTCCGGACCCAGGCCTACGGCTTCGGGCGCCCTGGGCCACAGCTACGACGCAGCTGGAGGCCACCGCCACGGGAGGACAGCGGCGAGGTGGGCCCGCCCCTCCTGGGGCGCAGCTACCTGGAGGAGAAGAAAGAGGAGGAAGGCAGCGCCAACCGCAGACCAGAGGTTGGTATGGGGCCGGAGCTGGCCTGTCCCAGGCCCCGGGAGTGTGGGTCCAGCGCGGGGAGGCAGTGCCCCCAGAACATGGGGAGTTCTGGGACTGGAAAGACGCTCAGCTTGGGGTTCTCGGGAGACTCCCTAGACGGCCCGGCTTGGGGGCAGGGCTCCGAGGGGGCAGGAGAAAGGGAATGGCTGGCAAAGGTCTGCAGTAGGGGATCCCGACTCACAACAGGCTCCCAGGAAAGCTGGCTGGACTGGCAGACAGTGAGGGTGGCTGGGAGAGGGGAGGTGACGAGGAAGCCAGAGAGGTGGTAGGCTGAGCCAGGTGCCAGGCGCTGGGTGTGGACTTTGTCTGGAAAGTGGCCGGGAGCCTCTCCAGGCCTAGGACACCACTGGCCCTGAGAGCTGGAGGGTATGGGGGTGGGGCACTAAGGGACAGACAGGAGTGTCCTGGGGGGACCTCTGTTGCCCTGGCCACGTCCTCTTCTGGAGCACACCCATCCCAGGCTTAGGTCCCGCTTCCTGTCCGTGATGGCAGAGTGGGGACACTGGGCCTGGTTTGAGCAGGGGGAGGCACGGACATGTGCCCAAAGACCAGGGTTCTGCCTCCTCCTAGCTGTGTGAACTTGGATGGGTCACTCCCCTCCCCTGAGCCTCACCGGCACCCCCATTTGTGAAGTGAAGGTCAGAGCCCTCTTTGATCACCTCATTATCATGCTTGGGACACACACAAGCTCTGAAAACCGGCCCCACTCAGAGCTGGGTGGCAAGGCTGTGGCTCCGCAGGAGGGCGCAGGTGGAACCAGCCCTGGGGGTGGGTATCACCTTGGGGGCCTTGGGGGGACCTGGTCCAGGCCTCAGTGCCCACGTGGGAATCGGGGCCCTTCAAGGAGCTGGGAGCTTTCTCAAGTCCTGATTCCAAGGCTATTCTTGGTCCACCTGGAAGAGGTTGTAGCCCCATCCTCAGACCCTAGGTCCTCTCTCTGGGCTGAGGCTGGGGGTCCCTGGGGCTGGGGTCCTGCTGGCAATGTGAGGAGAAGGCTTCTTTGTGGCAGCTGGAACTGGGAGAGGGCATCTGACTATGTCCCCAGAACCCTGAGGGGAAGGGCTACAGGAAACAGCAGCTTCCACCCCCCACCCCCACCCCAGCTTTTGAGCCCAGAACAAGGCTGGACACGATTGACCAGCCCCCCTCCCCATCCCCCTGAAAGAACTGGAGAGAATGAGGTGCCCCGAGGTACTGCCAGCTTCCTTTCTACACAAGCAGATGGGTCCTAGATGGCAGGGTGGAGAGTGGGGACCACAGAGTTGGGTGAGCAGAGTGGGTGGGTGCTTCCTCCACCTGGGCCAAAGCATTCTTAGAAATGGCCGCGTTTCCATGGCCCTGGCCATTTCATGAAAGTCACACTGCCAGGACCTCACTTCCATGGCATCATATGTAATGGGGACCCAGGTGGGCTGCCCCAGGGCCAGGGGTGCCTTCAATAGCCTGGCATCCAACAGTGACCCCAGGAGGGTGACTCTCCTGGGTCAAGATTGGGGAGGTGGCCCCCCTGAGCTCCTGCTCCAGGTCTAAGGGCATGCTCTTGAGGGAGTCAGTCCCAGCTCCAGGGCCTGGAAGCTTCCCGAGGCTGGGGCACAGAGCAGAGCTCACAGTAGGGTCCCCTGAACTACGCTGGGAGCCCATCCCCCACACCCCAACAGAGTCAGGGATAAAGGCCCAGCACCAGGCAGGGGGTCCATGTGGGGGAAGCAGTTCCCACGGCCCCCTCAGGTAGCGGGGCCTGCAGTGGATAGCCCCCAAATGCAGACCTGGCCTCCTGTGAGGGCATCAGAGAGCTCAATTTGCATGTGTGGAAGCAGGGCTGCCTGCTTCCCTCTCATCCTCAGAGCAGCTCAGCATGAGGTATCAAGATTGAGATGAGGTCCCTAAAGTTCAGAGAGGCAAAGCCACCTGTCCAAGGCCACACAGCTAACCAGTGGCACTCCAGTCTCACTGAGTCTATGTCCCACTAATGTCCAGGGCTCCCTGGGCACACCCTACCTGACTCCCGATGTTCTCTCCTAGGACCAGGAGCTGGAAAGCCTGTCGGCCATTGAGGCAGAGCTGGAGAAGGTGGCCCGCAGGCTGCAGGCACTGCAGCAGGGTTGAGGCACCAGCTGGTGGGTCTGGCCAGGGTCCCCAGGCACTCGGTGGTCCTGGCCCTACTCTCCCCTTGGCAGGTCCTGGCCAGGCGGCCCGGGCACTGCTTCTGGTAGGGAGGCGGCCTCCCCACCCACCCAAGCCCAGGCCGCCCTGTTGTCCCCACGCTCCTCTTCTCCCCACCCTTGACCCCTGCCCCAGCATGCCCATCTGCGGGTGGGCCCCTACCACTTTAGACTTCGATTATTCTCTTTGAACACAGGCAGCTTTCTCAAAGTTTCCCTTCCACCATCAGACCCTTTGAATATGTCTGCAATAACTTCTGACCTTTTAATGAAAGCTGAGAACTCCTATCCAAATTTATCTAAGGAAAAATAAATCCGCTCTGGGCTCTTTCGGGTTAACGTTTTTTTCTTCTTGACTCGCAGTGGGGTGGGATGGGCTAGATTTGGGCAGAAGGAGAAGTGGATGTTCAGTCCCTGGGGGGCAATTCCTTTTGGGGCCACTTCCTAGCTGCGGGGTCTTAGGCAAGTGACTTTGCATCTCTGGGTCTCAGTTTCTTCGTTTGTAATAGTGACACTTACCTCAAAGGGTGGGTGCAGGGGGAGGAAATAAAAGGCAAAGCCCCTGGCCCAGGGCTGCAATGCTCCTCCCTCTTCCCCCTTCTCCCAGCCACACCGGGACGGGCCCATGCAGAGGGGCCAGTTTGGGAACTAGCTTGTATCTTCTGCACCCTGATCACCCCATCCTCATGGGCCCCTGACCACCTGGGGTGCTGGGTAGGGGCTCCGACAGCCCCAGGCACCAAACCAGCCTCCAGTTTCCTGACTTTGGCCTCTGGACTCCAGGCCCCTCTTGGTCTAAGACTGCCCTGACCTCTGACCTGATACTTGACACGTGCACAGGACACGGTGGCGTCAGAGGCGCTTGCACGTTTAGCAGTTCGGTACAGCATGGCAGGTCTAGAGCCATTTTTGAGGAGGAGACAGAGGCTTAGAGGGTAGAGTGACCATCAAAGTCAAAGGCAGGGATGAGGCTCAAACTATTTAACGATGAGTCCCCTGCAGAATTAGTGACCAGATTGGACCCAGAGTGTAACCGGTGAATATCAGGGACAATCATTCAGTCACTCATCACACACTGAGTACTCAGAAGGGACTGGGCCCGGCCCCTGGCTTCAAGAAGCCCCCTGCTCAGTGCAGGCAGTCGGACCCTTCAGCAGCGAAAGCGACCCCCAGAGATCAACGTCTGATCAACAGGAGTGCAAGCCCACGCTAGAGCCTGCTCCACTGCAGCCTGTGGTCTCTCCCCGGTCCCAGACGGCTTCTTTCTTCAGCAGGAGGCTGAATTTGAGCCCATCTCTGCGGGACCGGTTGGCTGGTCTTTGGCAAGGCATTTGCCCCTCTGGGTGGCAGCTTTGAGGCTAAAGCTCTGGGCCTGGGCACCTCAAATACAACCAAGCAGGAGCAGGATTCCTCCTGGCCGCGGCAATGGCCTGGGCTGCTGCTGAGAGCAGGTTACATATCTGAGGTTTTCCCACTAGGAACAGGAAGGGAACGGGCCTCATTGGAAATGGCCAACACCAGGTGTCAGGAGCATCACTGCCATTCTCAGGGGCCTGGGGCCTGGGGTTTGGGAATCGTGTTCCAGAGGGCTCAGGTGCTTCTTGGGGAGGCTGAGTTGCAGCTCAGGGGCGCGAATGCAGATTTGAAGTTGGACTGGAGTTTGAACCCCCAGCCCAGCCATTAACCAGTTGGAGAGCTTGGACAAGCAGAGCCTCAGTTTCCTCATCTATAAAATGGGGATAATGCTATCCTCACCAGGGTGTGGTGAGGATTCGAGGGGCACAGACAGGAGGCACCAGGACACACTCTGATGATGACGCACATCGCTCTGCTGCAGGCTCCCGGCAGGACTCACGCCTCTCTGAGGAGACAGGCAAGGGGCTGCCCGCGGCTGGGGCTGCCAGCCTCCAAAGCACAGAGGGACACCCTCGGAAGTGCAGGGAGTACAAGTGGTTTATTTCTCCATGTACTTCAAAGACAGTTTTGTTCTCTCCCCACCCCCAGTTACAGAAATACAAATGTATTCCACTCCATTGTTAGACATCAAAACATCCACTACCAAGATAAGTTAGCAAATGAAGAGAACCCAGGGACACTTTGTCTCTGAAACAACCCATCCCAATGAGGATCCACCTGCATAGGGCAAACATGCAACCAAATCTTAAAGCCAATGGGCAAGGGTTCTTGATTTTTGCAGAAGTCATATTTTATATATATATTCTTTATATATATATATAAATATATATATATATACACACACGTGCACATATAAAGTACAGACCAGCCTGGGATTCTGGTAAAAGTTGGCCGTGAACAAGGTTGGAGCAAATACCATGAGATACGAAGCACAGAGACTAACTCTGATGGTGGGACTGTGATCGGTGAAATTTCCATGAGAGAAGCATCTGCAGAGTGAGCTTCAGAGAAGCCCTGATTCTGCAGAGCTCTGGGAGTGGCCACACAGAGGAAGACGTCAGACTGTGGGAAGAGGTTGCTCCCTCCAAGCTGCCAGGTTAAGGACAATTCTGGAAGTAAAGGGTAAAGACAACCAGTTTTGAAGAAAGGCCCCAGGTGCTCTGGGAAGTTCTTGCAGATCAAACCCAGAAGAAAGATCAAATCCAGACCCTGCCGTGCTACGATCAGCAGTCAGGGGACCTCAACTCCCTCCATACACTGGGCGAGGAGGGACCCAGGGCACCTTGGCAGGGTCTGTGCAGAGACAAGAGGTGGAAGCACAATTTCAGGAGGCCTGATGGGAGAAAGTTCCTTCTGGAAGTTGTGGCCATATCGTCTCTGGCTCAGGTCGGGCGGGCGGGTAGGTATGAGGCATCCAGGCACAGGCTGGGCTGCCCCTAGGATGTAGAAGCCCGGAACCTTCCTCAAGCAATAAGGCATTTCTCTGCCTCATGGTGACCCCTGGCAGAAGAGGCTGTGCTCCTTCAGAACCACAGCCAGCACCCAGTGGAAGGTCTCTGGAGTCTAAGGGACCCTTGAGACACAGGCACAGGAATAGAGTGACAGTGTCAGGGTTTCCAGTGGGTGAATGGTTAGAGTTTCTGGATAGAGAGAGGGCAAATTCAAACCGTAGGGACGTCAGTGAAGCTGCCCAATAGCTCTCTGTGGCTAGTCACCAGCTGCGACATCTGTGAACCAAGCACCAGTCTTCCAGGTTGGAAGGGCAAAGGGTACGCTGTCTCCCTCGATCTCAGAGCAGCTGTACAGCAGACAATGGCCATTTCCCCCAGCTGACTTGAAAATGATCTGGCTTCCTACCAGGGTCTCTCAACCTTCAGTAAAGCCGGTCCCCTAGATGGAGAGAAGTCTTTTTCAGATACAGGCAGGGCACTCGGTGCACACTACACCAGAGGTGATGCTGGGTGGCTGCAGGCCAGACCCCTCTTAGATGCCAACAGCGCAGGTCATGCTACAGCTCTTGGGGAGGACAGACACCCAGCGCCTAGCCCACGGCGGGGGCTTCTTGCTTGGACTCACATCTGTTACACGGTTAGAGCATCCTCAAGCAGAACTTGATGTGAGGGCTCCAATCCAGGGTACCCTTTTCAGAGACTGCATGTGCCCCTGTGAAATTAACCAAGGCCTCAGCCAAAACCTGGTCCTGCCACTTGTTCCCAGAGCCCTTGAGACCAGGAGCTCCCTTCAGCCACGGCCTCCACTGAAGATGAGTGCCGCAGGGGCCAGGGGCCAGCCAGGAGTGCGGCCCCAGGTGCTGACCAAATCAGGAACAAGCCTGGGGAGGATTCCCAGCTGGATTCCTGCTGGCCCACGCTGGGGCTACACCTGTGCAAAACCATACACCAGCCCTGCTCCTGCTAAACCACCAGAGGTCCTTCCCAACCATCCTAGAAGGGCCCAGTGACTCCATCTGGGAGGTAGCACCTTCACACCCTGGGCAAGAGGCTGCAAAGGACAAGCTTAGTTTCAGTAAACTAAGACCAGAAGTGATGAGACCAAAAGGAAAGCCAATTCTCTAGAAGCACGTCCAGGGACAAGCAGTGTGACATTCTGAGAACGGGTCCTCTCGTTCTGGCTACCGAGGTGCCCATCACCGTCCACAGCGCCTCACCCAGACTGTGTTCTCTGACCCGCAGTTTAATCAAACTCCTCTGGAGATGGGCCCTAGTTTGTTGGGCAAGATCCCTCCAGGGTCGGAAGGGACTGCAGGGTGCCTGTTACATGGGCTGGACCCTCTCCCCCCGCCTTGTAGCTCCCAGGTGCTTTAAGAAAGGAACAGGTCTTCTCAAGCAAGACCCCACCCCTCGGTTCACACTTCTGGAAAAAACAAACCCGAAGCTCTCGCCATCCACGTCAAGGTCTGCGGAAAACATCAAGTTATTGGAAAACAGTCACCTGATAGCTGGGACCTCAATGCTACCATGTGTGACCCTGGAGCCAGCACTAATTATACAGGAACACAACCAGGCCAGCGCCACGCTTGGTGTCACACCATGCACTCCCTCCCCCCCATCTGTTTCCCAAACACATCAGGATCGGAATTTTATTCCAAAAGGGTCATCAAGCTGTTTCATAAAGCTTCTTTTTAAAGACTGAGAAAATGACATAAACTTGAGCAACATTTTGTAAACGATTGTAAAATGCAGTCTGATTTCAGTAGTTTATTTTGGAGACAAAGCAGTGCAAGAGGCTGGCCACACTTTCCTACTTCCCTGGGGCTCGGGGTGAGAACTAGGAAAAGGTGACATACAGACATTTTAATGGGGTCAACACTCAAGTGTGTAAACACAGTTAGTGGGCGGGGCCTCAGTTTTCAAGACAGGAGGGGAAGGGGTCCTGAGGGCCTCTGGCTCTGTCCCGGCCCAGCCCCGCTTCACGGTGGGCGCCACCCCAGACCCATCTCCCAAAGATGAGTGAATCCCTCTGGCTCCCGTCAGCGGCCCTCTCAGGCCACCTCCCTGGAGGAAGTCCAAGGCAGCCCAAAGGCTTCTTTTTTCATCTCTCATGGACATCAGAGGGGATAATGTGCATGTCACCCAATGGTCCAAATCTTGGAGGCCTGACAAGCCTCACTCGCCCGCTTCTCCCTGCAGAGGGGCCTGAGATTACCTGGGTCCTGCCTCTAACAGTCGGTGGTCTGCCGCCAACAGGGATAGGGTGAGTTATCAGGGAGGTGGGGGCAGGTTTTCTCTCCCCTCTGGGGCCACAGCTCCCCCCTAACCTGGCTGCCGTAGTGTTGGGGGCTTGCAGAGCGCCTGGGCACGAACATGGGAGATGTGGATGGGGTAAGGTGGGGCCGGGAGGTGTGAGGAGATCCGCAGGCCTGAGCCTAAGGGCGGCCTCCTGTCGCCTGGGTAGAGGGTCCCCCGTCTCTGATATGCCAAGCAGAAGCTCCCCATACCTGCCCTCAGTCAGGTAGATTCTACAGGCTGGCTGCATGGCAGGTTGCAGAGAATTAAGCCAGCCTTTTGGGGTTCTCTGGTCTCACCTGCCCTCTCTGGATGAGGAGGTGGAGGTGCCAAGGCTCTCAGAGCCATCTACCCAAAGTCACACCACAAACCCGCAGCATGGGATCAGCCCGGCGCATCCCAGCCAGCAGCCTCCGCCCCAGGTCAGCAGAGTGGTGCACCTGTCCAGGTCGGGGGAAGGGGACTCTCCAAGCAGAGCTTTAAGGGACGTGTCGAGGGGCCCAGCCTAACCCTCGGGACCTCAGGGAAGGGTGAGGCTGGAGCCCTTGGCCAGCCGGCCCGGGGATACCGAGGGAGCAGGCTGTGCAGAGTGCAGCCAGCCCGAGACCTTGGCAAGTTTTCTTTCCTTTCCCTTCCCTTCCATAAGGGGGTGCTTGGCAGATCAGAGAAGTGAACAGACCGCAGCCCAAGAGCCCTTGCATGGAAGCCCACGAGGATGACTTGGAGATTCTCACTGCTCTTGGAAACAGTCACTGTGGCCTCCTGAGTCCTCTGGACCATGCTTTCGGGGAGGGGCAGCTGCAAACCTGGTGAGGCTGTCAGGCACGCGCTCACAGAGCTCCAGAAGGGCCCAGCAGCAGGAAGCATGTGGACGAGTTGGTCTGGGCCTGGGGGGCTTTGGGGGGAGAGGAAGGAGGAACCGTTCACCCACTCTGTGCGGCCATCGACAGCCTGGCCCCAGGCAGCCTCCCTTGGACCCCAGATGGCTGGTCCCCAGCAGTCATGGACACGGACAGACACAACGCATACATGTGCACACACATGGCCACAGCCACACACACACACACACACACACACACACAGGGGCCCCACCTCACATTCAGGCCTAGTGTTGAAACCACGAGCATGTGTAAACTCAGTAAAGAGGTCTGCAGAGAGGAAAATAGGCAGGATGTCCCTTTTCCGCAAGGCTGGACCACTTGGTGTTCCTTCCCACCTTTCCCACCCCTCATTTAGATCATGACACCAGGAAATCAGGTTAAAAACTGGAAAAAGAAAAGGAAGAATCAGATCACTGGGGGTTCTTAGTAGTAGCTGTCACTGCTGGGAGCTGCTTGCCCGGCGGATGTGCCCTGCGCCACCCTCTGGGTCCTGCTCCATGGCTACTGGGAGGAGGCCTTGGTGGCCAGTGAGGCCACACAATGCTGCTGGAAGCTGGGCGACACAGTGGCCGTGCAGCCGAGTCTCTGGTGCGGCAGCTTGGCGGTGCTGCCCGTGCAGCCCGCGCCCGCCTCCGCCGTCCAGGCCGCCTCCTGGCCCATCATGCTGCTGCAGCAGCCGGGGCTGGCGCTGCACGTCCGCTCGCCCGCCAGGCTGCCTGCCTGCTCTGCCAGGAGCTTGCTGTGCCGCAGCGGGGCCACACCCCCTGCGGCTGCGGTGGCTGCCGTGCTGGCGCTCTGGCCCTGCAGGACGGTGGCGATGTGGTTCAGGAGGTCTGTGAAGAACTCGCTCACACCCTCGTAGCCTGGGGAGAGGGGAGACAGACAGACACGGCTCATCAGTCAGGACGGCAGACAGGCTGGGGCAGTGAGGGCCAGGGGTAGGTGGAGAGAAGGGCAGGGGGCCGACCGGGCTGGAGGCTCCCCCACAATACGCAGGCTGGTTCACAGGACCCAAGGGGTGGCTGTTGCTCCCACTCCGCTTCCAGGGACAACCGAGGTTAGGCAGGTAAGACAGACACACCAACATGACGCATTTGGACTCAACACCAGGCACAGGTGGCTCCAAAGAACCTACGCTGCCCCTGTTCAACTTGAGCTGATGGGGAAGCACCTTGTGACCCCATCACCCTCGTGTACAGCCTCAATGGCTCACTTATACCCTCACCCAACTCAAGGTGGTAAGATGTCCCCATGCAGGGGACGTGGTACAGCGGGAGGTGACAGGGCCAAAGTCTGCTCCTCAGGCTCTGAATAACACACTGTCCCCCGACATGCTGAGCCAGCTGAGTCTGGTTTCAGGCCTGCTTCCTGGCTCACTGCTTCCACCCTGAGCCTCAGTTTCTTCCTCTGTGAACAGAGGACACCACCTCTCAAGGTGGAGGGCGTTTGTGGTTTTTGTGCCAAGTGGCTGGAATGTGTGTGTGTATGGGGGGTGCACACTGGGATCAGCCCCCAGACACCTGCGGGTGAGGCCCTTTAAGCCCCACGCTCGATGACCCAAGTCAAGGGAAAGGCTAAGAAACTCCAGCCATCGTCAAGAAAGCGAACCCCTATGCCAAGGCTCAACCGCACTCCTCACCCACTCCCCTTAGCGGAGCGGGGCCCTGGATTCTCTCGGGCAGAAACCACCGGGTGTGCCAGGGCACAAGCTTCCCAACCCAGAGGAAGCAACGAGTCAGCAAACGAATCCCCAGGAGCTGCCTGGCAGGCTTCGGATCTAGGGCAGAGATTCTGCTGATTCCCAGCAGAACTGGGGACAGATGCCTCCCACCTGCCCGCACGAGTTTGGAGGGATACGGACCAGGCACGCAGCCTCAGGAACAGTGATGGGCAGGATGTGCAACCTTGAAAAAGAACCAAGGCAGGGCCAGCAGGCTTTGGGAGGGACCCCAGACACAGTCCCACCAACCCCCCTCCCCGCCCCCCTGGCAGCTGTCACTACCGTCACCGAGACTGGGCCTGTGCCGAGGGGTCACTGCAACCCTTCCCACGTCCTCCCGAATGGCCATTTGAGCTGTTGGGCACAAAGGTTTGAGAATGGGCATCCTTTGTAAGACAGCCTCTTTGAGGGGTGCTGGTGGCAGCCAGGTGGGATGTGCTCATTTGCTCACATGCTTACATGTTCCTCAAAAGGCTGCTTAATTATGACAAAGCCCAAGGCTGAGAAGGGGAAGTGGGTACACATGATAAAACCCAAATGGCTATCATGATAAAAACCAAATGGCTAAAACTGCCACCCTGGGCCAGCACTGTGCACACATCACACAATAGTCCCTCATGACTTCTATGAGCCCTTGTGCCATTTTACAGATGAGGAAAAAGGTGCAGAGAGTGAAGTAAGTGGCCTCAAAGACACAGAATCAGTAACAGATGGATGCATGGCTGGGAACTGTGATGGTGAAGGTGGTGATGTCAGCAGTGGCTGGCACTCACTGGACACTTATGATGTGTGGCCACAGGGCTGCAAGCTTCCCAATCCTCAGCTCACTGAGTCTTTGCATCCCCCAGAAATGGGGCCTGGGATTATTCTCATTTTATAGACGAAGACACTGAGGGTCAGAGAGGCCTAAAGTCCCAAAGTTCACACATGGCAGAGCCAGGAT
>PVIY010032410.1:0-29004 GCA_004026745.1 Myrmecophaga tridactyla
CTCCTACTACAAATGTAAAACTATTTCTTCCTTCAATTCTGTCTATATTTTCTTCATATACTTTTGGACTCAAAAAGAAATAGATGCTCTCAACGTATCAATAACTACTAAAGAAATTGAATCAGTAATCTAAAGCCTCCAAACAAAGAAAGCCCAGGACCAAATGCCTTCACCAGTTAATTTCACCAAATATTCCTCAAAGAATTAACCCTGCCCAAACTCTTCCAGACAATTGAAGAAGAGGGAACATTCCCTAACTTATTCTTTGAGGCCATCATCCTCATATCAAAACCAGATAAAAATACCAAAAGAAAAGAAAACTAGAGACCAATATGGCTTAAGAATATAGATGCAAAAATACCCAATAAAACAATTAAAACACTATATTTTTGGTGCATCTGTTTTTAAATTATGTTTTCTTGTTGCATTGACCCTCCCCTTCATCAGTATATAATGACTATCTTTGTCCTTCATTAGCTTTTTGACTTAAAGTTTATTTTATCAGTTATTAGTATAACTACTCTAGCTCTCTTATTTTTTATTTGAGAAATCTTTACACACATACATTCTGTACATGGTGTACAATTGATGGCTCACAATATCATCACATAGTTGTGTATTCATAATGATGATAATTTTTTAGAACATTTGCATCACTCTAGAAAAAGAAATAAAAAGAACAGAAAACACTCATACATACTATACATTTAACCGTCCCTTTCATTGACCACTAGTGTTTCCATCTACCCAAATTATTTTGTTTTATTTTTAAGTTTAAAATTTTTTTTTCCTTAACTCTCTTTTGGTTACCACTTGCATTGTATATTTTTTCTATCTTTTCTCTTTCCAGTATTTGTGCCTTTGAATTTAAGGGGAGCCTTTTATAGATAGCATATAGTTGGTTTATGCTTTGTTCGTTCTGCTGATCTCTGCCTTTTGACTGGAGAGTTTAATCCATTTAAATTTAAAGTTCTACTGATAATACATGCTCTAGTTTGCTAGCTTCCAGAATGTGATGTACCAGAAATGCAACGGCTTTTAAAAAGGGGGAATTTATTCAGTTGCAAGTTCACAGTTCTATTGCCATGAAAATGTCCCAATTAAAGCAAGTTTTTGAAAATGTCCAAATTAAGGCACCAACAAGAGGTTACCTTCACTCAAGAAAGCCCGATTAAGTTCAGGGTTTGTCTCTAGACTGGGAAGGCACATGGTGAACGTGGTGATGCCTGCTACCTTTCTCTCCAGACTTCTTGTTTCATGAAGCTCCCCCAGGGGTGTTTTCCTTCTTTATCATCAAGGCCTCCGGCTACATGGGCTCCCATGGTTCTTGTGGCTATGTCCTCTCATGGATCTCTTGCTTTCTCCAAAATGCTTCCTCTTTTACAGGATTCCAGTAAACTAATCAAGACCCACCTGGAATTGGTGGAGTCATAGCTCCATCTAATCAAAAAGTTAAAACCCACAATTGTGTGTAGCATATCTCCATGGAGATAATCTAATCAAAAGATTCCAATTTACATTATTAAATAGGGATTAAAAGAAAGGGTTGGTCCCACAAGATTGGATCAGGATTAAAACATGGTTTTTCCAGGATACATAATCCTTTCAAACCAGCACAATGCACTACTTTCTTCTGCCATTTTGTTACTTCATCTTTGAATATTTTATACCCTTTTGACCCTCAATTCTTCCATTAATGCCTACTTTTTTATGTTGTACCATATTTAGTCACTTCTCTTTTCTATGTATATATATTTTTCATCTATTTTTCTTGTAGTTACCATGGTGTAAAATTTAACATCCTAAATTTAATGAGCATATTTGGTTTGATACCAGCTTTACTTCATAGCATACATGTACACTATTGCTATGCCTCCAACCCCCCACTTTTCTTTTGTATTTGTTACACATTATGTTTTTGTACATTGCATGTCCAAAGCAATCAATTTGCCATTAAATTTTATTCATTTGCATTGTAGCATCTATATGCAATAAGAAGTGGAGTTACATAACAAACAATACAATATGATATTCCTGGCATTATAATTACCCGTATGGTTACTTTGCCAGAGGTATGCATTTCTTTATGCTGCTTTGATCCACTGTTTATTGTTCTGTCCTTTCAATCTGAAGAACTCCCTTTGGCATTGCTTGTCAGGGAAGGTCTAGTGATAATAAATTCCTTCAGCTTTTGTTTATCTGGGAATATCTTAATTTCTCCTTCATTACTGAAAGTCTTGCCTGATATAATTTGTTGGCAGTTGTTTTCTTTCAGTATTTTAGATATTTAATTCCACTGCCTTTTTACCTCCATGGGTTCTCATAAGAAATCATCTGTTAATCTTATAGGAATTGCCTTGTACATAATTCATTCCTTTCTCTTGACAGCTTTCAGAGCTCTCTTCATCCTTGGCACTGAACAATTTGATTACTATGTCTGAGCCTGGTTCTCTTTCAGTTAATCCTTTTTGGGGTTCATTGAGATTCTTGAATATTCATAGTCATATCTTTTTAAATTTGGGAAGTTTTCTACTATTATTTCTTTGAATATATACCTTTTTTGCCCATTCCTTTCTTTCTTCTCCTTCTAGAACTCCCATAATGGGTATATTGTTTGCTTGATGGTATCCCACAGGTCTCTTAGGCTCTGTTTGTTCTTTTGAATTCTTTTTTTCTATCTGCTTCTCAGCCTGAATCATTTCATTTGTCTTATCTTCTATAAGATTCTTTGTCTGCAACTTCCAGTCTGCTACTGAAAATGTCTAGGGATTTTTCATGTCAGTTACTGTGTTCTTGAATGCAGGTATTTCTCTGGAGAGATTCCTATATTGTTCATTCATTGTTTTCCTTGTGTCCTTTAGTTCTTTCTCCATGTTTTCCTTTATCTCCTTGAAGATACTGAGGATCAGTATTTTAAAGTCTCTATCCAAAGTCTCATCCTCTTTGTTGGAGATTTTGGATTTTTATCTTGTTCTTTTGGATGAGCCATTTCCTGCATCTTTGTTTGTCTTGTAATCTTTTATTGTACACTGTATATATATTTTTAAAAAATATTTTATTTATTTATTTATTTATTTTTAATTTGCATATGGGCAGGAGGCACCAGGGATCGAACTCCAGACCTCCAGCACAGCAGGTCGGAGCTCTGCCTGCTGAGCCATGGCAGCTGCCCTACACTGTATATTTTAATATTTTAAAGTGTTACTATTTTAAAGATAGTCCTGGAAGCTATCTGTTCCTTATGTTTGCATCCAGCTAGTTATATGACTGAGATTTTCTTGAATCCTAAAAGCTAATCAAAACAAAAAACCAAGGTCAAAAGTACCTTTCACTGTCTTTACAAATTGGCTCCACTTTGGCTAGTGGTTTCCCTCAGAGCTTAGCCCTCCTATCAAGATCAACCCAAGGTCCTCTTTGACTTATGTGAGCCTGTGTGAGCCAGAGGCACAAGGCTGCTTCTTTTCCTGGGCTTGTGTTTACCAGAGGTCTCAGAATTCTCCATTTACAGTTTATAGGATTGGAGTGAATGCCCCCTCTACTCCCATTGAAATAGACATCCTCCCCATCCTGGGTGCTCTCTTGGTTGGCTTAATGCAGGTTGTTCTTTGCCCAAGGCCCCTTCATCTTGATTGTTTTTCACACTTTTCCAGCTGTCTGTAAGCTGTTTCTCTGATCTCAGGAAATACTCTGGGAGGGCCAACTGAGACACGTTCCCGAGCTCAGTGCCTCAGACTGCCACTTGATAGATTAGCACTGACATACATGCTGCTCAGTATGCACATGGTGGCCACTCTGCTCCCTCTAGAACAGGGCCAGGGATCTACAATGGGAGGGAAAAGGGGATCTATCCTGTATTGTGGAGAGGTGGGGGGAGGGGCCAGCAAGGTTGCCAGAGCTATTTCTATGGCTTTTGAAGCTACATTTTCTTGATTCCACACTTTTCCTGAAATGCAGCCTTTAACTGTTTTCTGCAGTTTTAAAGAAAGTTACTATCTTTAAGATTCCTCAGTCACCTTTGCCTTGGAGCTTGGAACAATGGCCATCTTCCGAGCTGGCCCCCAGGGATCTGAAGTAGATGATCAAAGGTAGAGATTTTGGACAGACTACAAACTCTTGGAGTTTGGAGAAGTAGGTCTTTATGTCTCATCCTTCCACCAGCAATCTGTGCCAGGAACCCAAGCTCTAGTTCCCACTGATGTCTGCTATGAGACTGGGGGAAGTGATATGGTGATCACTGCAGTAAGGATGAAACTCACTGGTATTTATCATAATTTACTGGCCTCTTCTTTCCACTCCTCCCTGGAGGCTACACAGTGTTCCACTAGGCTCTTTAGTGTCAAAGTAATTGATTAAATCAGTTCTGCCAGTTAAGTAGTTGTTTGGGTTGAAGGACTGATTCCTGGAGCTTCCTACTCTGCCATCTTCCCCCAAACCTCTCCTCAGATATAGGCTCCTTTTGTAGACGCTGTTATCATGTTAGGAAAATTTCTTTGTATTCTTAGTTTGCTAAGCAATTTTGTCAAGTGCTTTCCCAACATATTTTGAGAAAGTCATACTTTTTTCCCCTTAGTCTATTAATGTGATGAATCACATTGCTTTGTTTTAGAATTTGGAAGCAATATTTTATTCCCAAGATATTTTGAACTGTTTCTGATGTATTATACTTTAATATATTTCTGGATTTGATTTGCTAACATTGTGTAGAGGATTTTTGCATCTTTCCATGAGGAGTATTAGTCTACATTTTTCTTTTCTTGTAACATATTTGTATGGTTTTAGTGTCAGTGTACTGCTGGCCTTATGAAATTAGTTGTAAAAGTGTCCCTCCTTTTCTGTTTTCTAGAAGAGATTGTGTGGAATTTGTACAGTGTCTTTGTTTGTTTGAATTCACCAATACAACCATCCAGAGGTAAAATTTTTATTTTTTGAGTTTTTAAACCATGAATTAAATTTCTTTAACAGCTATTGCATTATTCAAGTTATCTTTTTCATCTTGAATGAGGTATGGTTTCTGTATTTTAAGAAACTGGCCTATTTTCTTATATTTTTTGCATGTATGGGCATAGAATTGTTTGTAGTATGTCGATTGTAATATTTCCTCTCTCATTCTTGCTATAGGTAGTTTGTGTCTTTTTTTTTTCCTTGGTCATTCTAACTAAGGGTTTATCAGTTTTAACGATCTTTTCAAACAACCAATTTTTGGTTTCTGCTCTAATCTTTATTATTTCTTTCCTTATGCTTTCTTGGGTTTAATTTTCTCTTCTTTTTCTAGTTTCTTAAAGTAGAAACTTAGATTACCTACTTGAGACCCTGTTTCTTCTAAAAGTAAACATTTATTGCTATGTGTAGGTCCTGTTTTTCATGTGAAACTTTCAAGGAGTTTCATATTCCTTCTGCCTGAAGAACTTTCTTTAAATTCCTTGCAGTAACATGAAAAGATGCTCAACTTCACTGGGTATTAGGGAAATGCAAATCAAAGCCACAATGAGATATCATCTGACACCCACTAGAATGGCTATTATCAAAAATCAGAAAATGACAAATGCTGGAGAGAATGTAGAGAAAAAGGCACATTTAACCCATTGTTGTTGGGAATGTAGAATGGTACAACAGCTCTGAAAGGCAGTTTGGTGGCTCCTCAGGAAGCTAAGTATTGAATTGCCATATGATCCAGCAATCCCATTACTAAGTATATATTCAGAGGACATGAGGACAAGGACACAAGCAGACATTTGTACATCAATGTTTATAGCAGCATTATTTACCATTCCCAAGAGATGGAAACAGCCCAAATGTCCATCAACAGATGAGTGGCTAAACAAGCTGTGGTATATACATAGTTGGAATATTACACAGCTGTAAGACAGAATAAAGTCATGAAGCATGTAACAACATGGATGAATCTTGAGGACATTATGCTAGGTGAAATTAGCCAGAAACAAAAGGACAAATACTGTATGGTCTCACTAATGTGAACTAACATTAATAAGTGAACTTGGAGAATTGAAGTTAAGAACACAGGTTATTAGGAGAGAAATAGGGTACAGATTGGGCAATTGATGCTGAAGGAATATAGACTGTGTAACAGGACTGATTATAAAAATTCAAAAATGGATAGCACAAAACTACTTGATTGTAGCACAATAATGTGAGTGCACTGAATGAAGCTAAATGTGAGTATGATAGAGGGAGAAAGGCTGGGGGCATGTATGAAACCAGAAGGAAAGACAGAGGATAAAGACTGAGAAGGTATAATTTAGGAATGCTTAGAGTGGACAATGATGGTGATTAAATGTACAAATAAAAAACCATTTTCACGTGAGGGAGAACAAATGAATGCCAGTATTGCAGGATGTTGAAAATAGATGGTATATGGGGAAAGTACAATCAATGCAAACCAGGGTCTATAATCAACAGTAACATTGTAATATGCCTCCACCGAATGTAAAAAAAGCATTATGCCAAAACTACATGTCAACAGGTGGGGGACAGGGCAGGGGTAATGGATTCTTTGTGGAAGAAAAGGAAATGTCTTCAGATAGATTATAGTGGTGAAGGCATGTCTATACACTTGGGTTGGATTGTATGATGTGTGAATAAAACTGTTTATAAATGAAAAAATACTCCTTGCAGTACAGATCTACTGACAATGAATTCTTTCAACTTCTGTTTCTCTGTATAAGTCTGTAATTTTGTGTTCATTATTTGAAACTTCATTGGGTATGAAATCATATGTTGACTTTTTTTTTTCTCAGTCAGTAATTTACAAATGTCACTGCAAAGTCTTTGGGCTTGTATTATTCTGAAGAGCAATATGTGTAGTTCTTATCATCATTTCTCTGTACATATATGTCATTTTTTTCTTTACTGCTTTCATAGTTTTCTCTTTATCATTGGTTTTCAGCAGTTTGAAAATGATGTTTCTGTGTGTGTGCGTGTCTATTTGGTCTTTGTCAGATACGGTCTTTCTCTCTGAGGCTCTTGTTCCTGTGGTTTATTTCTTGAAATTTCATGTTCATTATTCCTTCAAACATTTCCTTCCGTTCTATTTTCTCTTTCTTCTTCTTCTGTTACTCCAGTTTCACATATTTTAGGCCAGTTGCCCTTGCCCTACGGCTCTTGAATGCTCTTTTTACCCTACTCTTTTTTTTCTCTTTCTGTTTCAGTTTAGATTTTTCAAAAATCTATTTTCAGTTTTACTGATTTTTCCTCAGCTTTATTGAGTCTATGCATAAATTTGTCAAAGGAATTCTTTGTCTTTAATAGAATATTTTTATTTCTAGCATTTCTGTTCAATTTTTGTTTTCCAACTCTCTGCCTCAATTTTCCATCTGTTTTTGGATATTGCCCACCTTTTTCTCTTTATAATTTACCTTAATAATTTTAATAAATTTAAAGTTTCTGTCTGATTATTCCACATCCATGTCATTTCTGCATCTGATGATGTTGATAATTTTGTACCTTTACAGTAGTTTGTTTATTCTTTTTTCCTGAGTCATGTGGTTTTTGAATTGAATGCCAGATATCATGTGTAGAGTAATAGAGACCACAGTTAATTGTACTAATACCTAGAAGTGAGCAAACCTCTTCTGTTAGAGTGTTAATATTGGGTATTGAATTTATCAAGTTCAGCTAGGTTTGAATTTTCCTTTTGCCATCATTATTTTCAGTGTACACAATCGTCAATATTTTCTAATATGCTATTGTTGTGTTGTGATTAGGAAGGGTAGAGGGGTATCTTTTCTAGCCTCTTAGCCATTCCTACACTCCTATGCTGCTTAGATGGTTTCTCCCATCATCTTGTACCTTCACTAATGGTGATTTGTTACCTGGTGCTACGGTTGTGATAGGGGTAAGGAGTGTTCTCTGTAATATTTTTTCATCCTCCTTCTTTGAGAGACTGTTCATTTGGGCTTTGGGCATAGGATTTGATCAGAGTTCCTGTTGGTTCTGCCCATGCAAACAAACTTCATATCTAATGGACAAGAGTTTGTTCCTCCCCTATGGGTAAAAGACCTCTGATTTGTACTGGGGCAAATTCCTGAGCCCAAGATGTTTTCTTTCCATTCTTTCATGGGTAGAGAGTTTTTTCTTCAACTTTTTCCCCTAGCTACATTGATTGTATCCTTTCCTGTGTCTTGGGGAATCACAGAGTTTACTTTTTTATCTCCTGTGGCTTAAAGCTTTTTGTTTTTAGGTCAGAATTGCTTGGAGCATTTTGCCTGTCCCCCAGAAGCCACTACTCACCTCTTTTATATCTGCATATCTGCATCCCTTAAGTGGGGAGACTTTTTTCTTTTCCTGCTCTGCTCCCAGTCTTTCTTATGCAGCAGGAGCTAGTCACTGTGAGCTTTCTTTGAGTAAAGCATATCTAGCTATTCCAAACTGTTACACTTGGCCTTTAACAATTTGTTATAATTTTAGCTGATTTCTTCGTACCTGCCCATATGGGTGCCCCATGCTCTGCCAGAGGTGAAATAGTTAGCATTTCTCATTTCTCCTTAGAGCAGCTTGTCACTCTTTAGAATTCAGATCATTTGGTTGTCTTGTAACCCCAACTCTCTGATAGGCTCAAGAACAGTTATGATTCTGTAGATTGTTCAGCCTTTTGTGATTGCTAATATGGGAGAGATGTTATTTACAGCTTTCTACATCCTTATGTGAAATAACTATAGCTTTTAAACATTTTCAATATTTCTTATACAAAAAGGAAAGTAAACTTTTTATTGCTATTTATTTTAATTAGAGTAAGTAATATTCTTTTCCAGGATTTTTTCTGTATCCTTTTATTTTATTTTTTAAGTAAAAATTGGCTTTACTTTTATTTGCACAGCCTCACTTGGTAGACACCTAATATTTCATAGTGTTTATATAGCTAACGTCCAGACTGTTGGACAGATTTAAACAGGTAGTGAAAGCACTCATCCAGCATTCCTTTCTCAGTTTTGATTTTGCAGGCAAACCCTGTTGAGATTCAATCTCAGTAATTTGAAGTTCAGAGGTTTTAGCTTCACTGTATAAGTCAATTTAGCTCCCACATTTCTGTAGCTCAAGTGTTTGAAATAATATTGTAAATATTTTAGAGCGTATTGTTACTGGACAAAAGCTGTGGATTCTTTTGCCTGACACACTCAATAACCAATTCCTGAGACACTGAGGCTCAAAGAGAGAAAGAATTTATTACTAGGTACGTGGTAGGAGAGCAGATGGCCTTGTGGCCCCAAATCTGTCTCCCTGAACACCAGTAATTCTGATAGTTTTATTAGAGAAAAAGATGGGCAGGGTTTAGGATAATGAGCACAATGGCCCCAGATGATGTAATTAAAGGTGATTTAATTATTGAGCATGTGCAGATTGATTGTATGTTTAGTCACAGAACATGTAAAAGAAAATGGCAGAGAGGTATAGGTGACTTGTAGGTTAAAGTTTAAGATACTGCATATGTCAGGCAGGCCCATTTTGGTTAGATTTAGTCTTTGTTATGAAGATAACTTTAGATTTGGGGTAGTTAGTTCTGGGCTGACACTTCATTAATAAACATTAGGAGCTGTCTTTAGACAAGACTCAAGTTGAAAAACTGGATAGCTGGGTACAAGTGAAGGTTAGTCACAGGATTTTTACAATCACAGAAGCAGAAGATAAGGGCTATGAAATCATTATCAGAGATCAAGGCAGCTGGATTACAATTCAGAGATTTCACTATTTCCTTCTGTCTACTCCAATACACCAGAAAGCAAAAAGGAGTATTTGTATAATGATTCAGTAATCAAAATCATCCCTTAAATCCTGATTTCTTGGTTACAATATGATGAAAATATTTTACAAATGGTAGGTAAAAATTTTAGGATTGCATTCCAAGGAATATCTTCATAAACA
This sequence comes from Myrmecophaga tridactyla, assembly GCA_004026745.1. Classification (NCBI taxonomy): domain Eukaryota; kingdom Metazoa; phylum Chordata; class Mammalia; order Pilosa; family Myrmecophagidae; genus Myrmecophaga; species Myrmecophaga tridactyla. The sequence continues at coordinate 9,877 of PVIY010032410.1, forward strand.
TATTGTATTAATTGTTTTTAAATTAACATTCATATCAGAATGCAGAACTAGTTACATTTATATGATGTACAATAGAAGATATTATTCTTTAATTAGAAATTATTTTTTTCTTTCATTCTCACTGTATTTTCTTGGTTAAAAAATTATACCTATAGATCATGGTAATTATTATTTTTTATACCATCAAGAAACCTTTTTCTTATCTGTTCTCTCTGCAGAAAACTACATCAACAGTTCGAAATGTATAAGGAACAGGTGAAGAAGATGGGAGAAGAATCACAGCAGCAGCCAGAACAAAAGGGTGATGCCCCAACCTGTGGTATTTGCCACAAAACAAAGTTTGCTGATGGCTGTGGCCATAACTGTTCATATTGCCAAACAAAGTTCTGTGCTCGTTGTGGTGGTCGAGTGTCGTTACGCTCAAACAAGGTACATAAGTGATTTTAATTACACATAATTACATTATTTCCTTTATAGTTAAGTTTATTGTTAAAAAAAAGAAGATAAATGAAACTGTTATTCAGATGAGCCAAAGAATGAAAGCCTTCTCTATTGTTATTCATTTTAGATAAAAGAAATTCTTTAATTTTTTCACTATCATTTATCTTATGATTTTGTTTAGAATAATAGAATCTTAGATTTTCAAAGATGGGATTAAGGGAATCTAGAGATCATTTGGCCTAATTCTTTTATTTTATTGTTCTTAAAGCCACACAACTGATTAACGCCAGACTTGTGACACAGCATTTTCCATTACTACACATAATTTTACGAACTTTTTAGATCTGTTCTTCTTTTTTCCTGTTCATTTGAAAGAGGCCATTTCCAGCTTTAAGATTATGTATTTAATGATTACAGATTTTGAAATTTTGAAGCTATATGCCCCTTTATTTTGTTTTAACAGCAATAGAATAAACAGACAATGGAATATTAAGAAGAAGTGTTACAGAGGTGTTTTATACTTATACTAGATTTTGTAGTTTATCCATCCATTTTAATAATTTGCTTCATTTAGCAACGGCATTATTTTAAAATGTTTGTCTCTATAAGGTCTTCAGAATTTGGGTTTACCTCATCAATAATATCTCATCACCCAATACTTTAATTAAGTAGCTTTAAAATAGGAAGCTGATATCTTTACCTACATTATATAGACATAATAGTGGGAACTTTTTCTCCTGTGTGATTTCATTTCCCCCTTTTCCTTATTGCTTTTTTTTTTCCAGAACTGATAAATTTTCTTTATTTCTTTTAATCTTTCCCACTGGTTTGTCTGATTTTTTTTTCTTCCTTGCCTGGTTGCATTGGCTAGAAATGAGTAGAAGTTTGAGAGCAGACATCTTGTCTTATTCTAGAGCTTACATTTACATAAAAAGCATTCAGTTTTTCACTATTAAGTATGGTGCTAATTTTTGGTTTTTCATAGATATCATCCAGTCTTGGTATGTTGAGAGTTTTCAAATTTTCAAAATCAGGAATGGATGTTGGATTTTGTCAAATTCTTTTTCTGTATCTATTGAGATTAATCATATTTTTTCTTTGTTTGTTAATATGGTAAATTATATTGACTGATTTTTGAATGTTAAACCAATTCTATATTGTTGGGATAAACCCCGTTTGGTCATGATGGATTATCCCTTTTAATATGTTAATGGATTTGGTTTGTTAAAATTTTGTTTAGAAATTTTACATCATCATTGCTTGGGCCTTTTGGCTAACATCAAATATGGGATTTTTGCATTGGTGTTCATGAGGGCTAGTTATATCGTCATTTTACTTTCTTGTAAAGTTTTTCATTGAGTTTTGGTATTAGGGTAATATTGGCCTGATAATGAGTTGGAAAGTAGTTCATCCTCTTCAATGTTATGGATGAGTTTGTGTAGAATTGGCATGATTTCATCCTTTAATGTCTGGTAGAATTCACCAGTGAAGCTATCTGGGCATGGAGTTTTCTTTGTGGGGACGTTTTAAATTAAATTTCAATCTCTATAATAGATATAGTGCGATTCAGATTGTCTATTTTTTCTTGAGTGTGCTTTGATAGTTTGTATCTTTCAATTAATTTATCTAGTTCGTCATAAATTGTCAAATTTATTGACATAAGTTGTTCATAATATTCCCTTATTATTCTTTTGATATCTGTAGAATCTGTAATAAGCCACTTCTTTAATTCCTCATTTTGGTAATTTGTGTCTTCTTTTTTCCTGGTCAGTCAAGCTCTGTATTCCTCAATTTTATTGATCTTCTCAAAGAACTCTTGATTTCATTAATTTCTCTGTTGCTGATTTTGCTTTGATCTTTATCATTTATTTTCTCCTGCTCTGGGTTTAATTTTCTCTTTTTGCTGTAGTTTCTTATGCTGAGGTCAATGCTATGTGATTTTTCTTCTTTTTATTATGGGTTTAGTGCTGTCAATTCTCTCTAAACATTGCTTTTATGGTACCTCACAAATTCTGATATGTTGTCTCTTAATTTTCATTAAATTAAAATAATATATTTTTCTAATTTGTATTTTGATTTATTCTTTGACCCATGGGTAATTTAAAAGTGTGTTATTTATTTTCCAAATATTGGAAGATTTTTTTAGAGATATGTTGTTGATTTCTAATTTGATTCTGTTGTGGCCCTGAATATATGTTGTATGACTTCACTCCTTTGAAATTTATTGATTCTTATATTATGCCCCAGAATATGGTATATCTTGGTAAATATACTGTACTTGAGGAGGATTCTTTGTTTTTTTATTGTTGGACAGAGTGTTCTGTAAGTGTCACTTAGTTCAGAGTTGATGATAAGAGTTGTTCAAGTCTACTATATTGTTGTTGAATTTCTGCCTTTTTATTCTATCAGTTATTTAGAGAGGGTTATTGAACTATCCAACTATAAATGCATTTATTTCTCTTTGAAGTTCTATTAGTTTTTGCTTCATGTATTTTGAATCTCTGTTTTTAGGTACAAAAACATCTAAGATTGTTGTGTCCTATTAATAATTGCCCCTTTATCATTATGAAGTAACCTACTTAAGTACTGATGATATTCTTTGGTAAGTTTATGTAATCTTAATATGGCCACTCCAGCTTTCTACTGAGTAATGTTAACATGAAATATATTTTTATATTCTAAAGTACTTTGTTTGTAAGAAGCATTATAGTTGGACCTCACTTTTTTATCCAATCTGATCATCTCTGCTATTTAATTGGAGTGTTTAGACCATTTAATCTGAGTATTGCTATTGTTATGTTTGAGTCTGTAATTTTGCTTTTTGTTTTCTATCTGTCCCATCTATTCTTTGCTTATTTTTCTCTTTTTCAGCTTTCTTTTGCATTAATCAAGTCTTTTTTTATGATTGCAGTTTACCCCCTTTGTTGACTCATTAACTGTAACTCTTTGCTTTATTCTGTTATTTTAGTAATTGTTTCAAGATCTGTGCTGGTATATCTCCTTATCAACTGGTATTATATCATTTCATATATAGTATATGAACCTTGCATAATATACTTCCATTTCTCCCCTACTGGCCTTTAGGTTATTAGTGTCATCTATTTTATTTTCACCTATATTACAAATCTTACCATGCATATTTATTTTTGTTTAAACATTATATTTCAAGAGTCTTAATAAGAAAAGATATTACATATTTATCTTTATATATACAGACAAATAAACATTTGTATATTTATAATTTATAATGATAAATTATCACTTCTGGTAATTTTTTGTAGATCCTTATTTTTATTTGGCATGATTATCTGTCTGAAGGAATTCCTTTAATATTTCTGTAGTGTGAGGCCAATGGTGAATCCTTTTAACTTTCATATGCTGAAAATGTCTTAATTTTGCCTTTGTTTCTTAGAAGATATTTTTGCTGAGTAAAGAATCTAGATTGACAGCTTTTTCTTTCAGTATTTTAAAGAAATTGTTTCACTGCTCGTCCTTTTACTGTTTCCAATGAGAAGTATGATATTCTCATCTTTGTTTCTGTGTATATAATGTGTCATTTTTTGCTGGTCGCTTTCAGATTTTCTTTTAATCACTACTTATGTGCAATGTAATTTTTCTTCATGTTTCTTATGTTCAGGATTCATTGAGCTTCTTGGATCTGTGTGTTAATAATTTTTACTGGGTTTAAGAAAATTTAAGCCATTATTTCTTCAAATATATTTTTCCTTGTGCCTGGTCTCTGTCCTCTCCTTTAGGGACTCCTATTTTTCAAAGAGTAGGCTGTTTGAAATTGTCCTACAGCTCATTTATTTTCTTTTCATTGAAACAAATTTTAATTTGATACTTTCTATTGCTATACCTTCAAGTCTTTTCTTCTGCAATGTCAAATCTGCTGTTAATACTATTCAGACATTCTATATTTCATCTCTAATGTTCACTTTGGGGCATTTTTTATCTCATCCACATCTCTACTTAACTTTTAGAACATATAGAAAACAGCTGTTATAGCTGTGTTAATATCCTCCTTTGCTAACTGTAGTATCCATGTGAATTTGGGGTTAGTTTCAATTAATTATTCTCCCAGTGGGATGGTTTTTCCTTCCTCTTTACAATGATAGGTATTTTATGTTGGATGCCAAGCATTGTAAATTTTACATTGTTGAGTGCCTGATGTTTTTGTATTCCTGTAAATCTTTTTGACTTTGTTCTGGATTGCAGTTAAGTTATGTGGAAACAATTTGATCCTTTTGCATCTTGCTTTTATTACTTACTAGGCATATGTGGAGATATCTGGAGCAATACTCAATTTAGCTCTGATTATTCCCTCCTACTGAGGGAAGACCTTCCTGAGTACCCTACCCAATGATCCATGAATTTTGAATGTTTCAGGTCTCACTGGTGGAACAGCCACTGTTGTCTGTCTATTCCTTTCAGATGGTTATTTTTCTTCACCTGCATACACAGATCATTACTCAGCTGAATACGTGAGGGGATGCTCTGCTGATTTCTTAGGGATTCCCTTTAGTGCAGCTTTCTCCTCTCTGGTAACTTGTCCTATGAAGTCTAGCTTCATTGCCTCCCTGGGCTCTTGGCTGTTTCTCTCAGTCTGAAAGTCTGCCAGGCTCCACCTCTGTTCCTTCTTACTGCACTGCTGCCTGCATAGTTTCTGAAAGCAGTAAGCTGGAGACAGATGTAGAACTTACTTTGTTTCTCATCTTCAGCTGTTGCTGTTCTTTGTTGTTGCCTGATGTCTAATATCTTAAAAACCATTATTTCTTATATTTTGTCTGTTTTTGTTTGTTTGTTTCAGGCAGGAGGAGAAATCTGGTCCTTGCTCATCATCTGTTTTGTCCAGAAGCCGAAGTACCCAATGACACCTGATTATAGTTAAACTGTTTAAACTATGCTTCCCATTTCTAATGTGTTGCCCTTTATGTTGAGCAAAGTTTTAGTCAATAAATGACGTACAGTGAAAAATTTGAATACCCCTTGAAAATCTGTTATATTGTGATCAACATAAATCTCCTTATATGCTGCGGAAGGTTTATGGAAGAACTTAGGAACGAGAGGCAGTATTCCCAATATTCATGTAGTTTTTCTTAGGTATGAGGGAAACATCAGCGGAATAAGGGAATAAGAAGTAATCTAGGGTGGGCCATGGTGGCTCAGCAGGCAGAGTTCTTGCCTGCCATGCTGGAGACCCGGGTTCGTTTCCCAGTGCCTGCCCATGAAAAAAAAAAAAAAGTAATCTAGATTTTAGCTCAAGGAAGGGAGTCCTGGTTTTCTATTATTAGTTCTTTCTACATTTTCATTCAGGTAAGAGGCCATCATAAGAAGGTCTTAATTTACATGAGAAAGCATTCCTTTGAATGGTATGTATAAAGGTTGTCTATATTCCATATGAAAAGAGTATTGAGTTCAATTTCTCTTTTCAAATTGGATCATCATAATTATTTTTGGTTGGCTTATGTTACAGAAGAAGGTTTTTGCTATTAATACTAAATACATTTATTTGATTTATCATAGGCCCATAGGATTAAGCTCAGTGAAATTTGGTCAGACTATTTTTGTGAAGTATAATAATGAGAATATAAATACTTTATAGCTTAAAGTTTAATTGTAAAGTTATTTTTAAATTCTTTTAGTAATCTCATGAGAAAACAAGATAAAATAGACTTTTGTTTTAATTTCGACACTCTTTCATATGGAATTATCCTTAAAAATTAAATCAGTTCTCTTGAGGTGCATTTAGAATATAGAGAGAATAAATGAAGTGCACTGAAGTACCAATACATCAAGATTTTTATGCAATACTGCTTCCATATATTTCAAGATGACACCCTCTTCATAAACAAAAGCTATATATTTAGTTAAATGAAGAAATAATGACTTTATAAAGGAGAATTTATTTTATCATCATTGAATGGTGTCTTTAGTAGGAAAAAAATTAGAGGTATTTTATAATGGGGATTATTTTAAACATCAATGTGTGGAAACATTTTTCATTTCTTTTACTTTTGGGTGGGAAAAATAGATAACTATCTGCTTAACAGTTAATCTAATTGTGAATAATGAGGATACATTTTCTAAATTGTGTTGCTTAACTTGCAAATGTGACAGAAATTATTTTTTCACTTTATAAATTATCAAATTTGTAGCAGATTAATTCTAAATTTATGATGGTTAAAAGGAAAGTTATTCTTAAGCAAGTCCTTTAAAATCTATTAGCATAAATGTTTGCAATATATCAGATCATGAAAATGGAATGATGATATTGATAACCTGTTGTATAACCAAGTCATTGCATCATTTGTATGTCTGATTTTAGTGATTAGTATTTCAATTGTGTACTAAGAGAGAAAATTATGATTAGAGTATTTTTGCAGTCCTATAGGAAGTTTTCTTTCTTTTTTTTTTTTTAATTTTAAGCCATTGTGATTACCTGCAAATCTATAGATAGGCTGCTTAAAAATCATTGTGTGCTATGTGGTTAGTCTCCATATACTTGAGGCAAGCAATATTACATATGTTTTCTTTCAGAATTCCTAGATACCAGTATATCAGAAATAATTTGACATTACTTAGGGAAAGGGAGGCGTAAGGTGAGAAATTATGAGAACCAGGTTCTTTTCCTGTCCTGACATTGTGACATTTCTTTGGCAAGTCACTTCATCTGTAGTGCTTCTGTTTTAAAATCTGCAAATGAAGTTGTCAATATAGATGGCTTCTAAGGTCTCTTCTGGATTTAACATTTTATAATTTTAAAAAGTAATACTGGATTACCCATGCAATTCTTAAAACATCTGAAAAATATATTCGTATAGTCATATTTTTCTACAGCTTACATAATTTTTTTAAGTAATTGAAGAGGTTTATTTTTTTAAGTAATTGAGAAATTTTAAGGCTTCTAGTTTACTTTGTATATTAACTGAGAAATGTAATTTAGCATGGGTGACCTTTGGTTTCTGTACCTTCCCACATTTATATAACATATGGATGCTTAAAGCACAACTATTTCAGAAAACTTTTTAGGAAAGGAGAAAACAGGCAAGCTTATTAGAATTATACAACTTATAGGACCACCATTAAGTAAGTGGTTGCATTGGATGAATCCTCAGTTTGAAGACTGTGAGGCTGAATAATTTAAGAATGTCAGAGATTATTATTAGGAAATAGTTATAGAATTTATAAAGAAGAAAGGGAGAATGTTTTCCTTCACTGATGTTAACTTCCCTAATGGTGCAGGATTACTTAGTAACCATGAAAAAGCCTAAATTGCAGAATCTTGTGAAACTTCAGCTTGTAATGCATATCAGCTTCTTGGAAGTAGGCAAGACAATATTTCACGCTCACCATAAATGAAAATATTTTCACCAAAGTATACATGGGCTAAGTCCCTCTCCTTATTGCAACATCGTTTATTCAGTTTTCACTTGGTTCAGCCACCCACTTAGTATCATCTGTATACCATAATAAACTGTGGGGCTATTATCTAGAAGAGCAAGTAAAGTAAACTTACGAATACGATCATAGCAACCAATGTGGATTGTTTCTCTTCAAATATCTCTTGATGATTTCTTGGATCCTTTATACTTTGAAATATGTTCAGCAGTATTAGAAGTGTGGTTGTGTACACCTGCTGTGGAACAAAGGCTTTATGGGGAATAGGTGAATATGAATAACTTCAAGGGCAAGGATTTCCATATGGATTATTTCTTTAAGTTGAACGGAGAACATTTTCTTTTTTGTGAGTTTTTCTCTTCCAACTCACTTTTCTAACTGCCCTTCTGTTTTTCAGAAGAAAAGCATGCTCTTCAACCCTCCCTAATCTGCGTCTAGTCTTAATATAATATATTACCTCAGGAAATAAAAATCTCTGGGACACCAAACAAATGGACAATTCCAAAATTAATTGTTCTGAGGAAGGGTTCCATGATGCCAAAGTAAAGTGAAGTTTTGAAAGGGTACAACACCTTATTTCATTCAGGCAACAGACTTCTGGATATACTCCAGTGCCTGATCTATCTTTTTTAGAGTTAGGATTTGAACATGAGATGATTGTCATGTTGACCTATTGTAACACATTTATTTGAATTAAAAAAATGAAATTAGACTTTTTCAAATAGAAAATCAGATTTGTCTGATGGTTTTACAGTGTGGAATGGTTTGTTAATTAGGTTATATAGACATTTTCCTTAAATTGAATTGTTTAAATTGTAGTGCCAAGATTTGAAGCAAATAAAATTAAAGCACGTCTACAATAAACAATACTTAAGATATATCCTTTCCAACTATTTAAACTTAAACTTTATATATTAACTGAGAAATACGGATTTTATATTTTCTTGATTTTATAAATTTCTTTTAAGGATGAGAAAAGATATTGCTTGGCTTTTGGCATATCTGTATTCAAAAGCTGCCTTGGCTCAGAGCTTAATGTCCTCTTCAATAGAGAAGGTGAGCACCTTATCAGTAAATATAGTAAGCACCCAAATAAAGAAATTCTACTTAGCAAAAATGGTAAAGATTAATATTTGCATCTGGAATTAATTCTCATCATAGTAGGAGACTATACAATGGTTTAACATGTAAAGGAATCAGGATATCACCAAAATTGTAGAATGATAAAACAGACACTAGATATGGGAGGACAAAGAAAACGGAATGCAGGCCAGACATGTGAGATGGGTTAGAACTGGTAATGAATTCCTTTATTCCTCTTAAATGGAATACCTGATAAATCTCACTCAGTTTCTTTTCCAGCCTTCCAAACAAGAATCTTTAACTTCAAATATAAGCAAAAAAATGGATGGACTTTATTTTAGTTTCCTAGGCTGATCAAGGAAATACAATGAAATAAGTAAGGTTAAACAATGGAATTTATTTGCTCATGGTTTGAAGCTAGGACAAGTCCAATTATGGTGTCATCAAGGTGATGCTTACTTCCCAAAAATTGTGGTGTTCTGGGGCTGGCTGCTCGTGATCTTTGGTCCTTAGCCTGTTACATGGCATGGCACATGGCAGTGATTCCTGGTCTCTCCCTTCTCTTCGGGTTCTGTTGATCTTCAGCTTCTTGCTTCCTGTGTCTTTCTCTTTGTCTGAACAGCAGTCTGCTTACAAAGGATTCCAGCAATATGATTAAGACCCATCCTGACTGAGGTAGCCACACCTTAACGGAAGTAACCTCATCAAAGGGTAATACTTATAATGGATTCACACCAACAGGAAAAGATCAAATTTAAGAGCATGTTTTCTAAGGTACATATAGTTTCAACTATCATAGGCTCTTATCTATAATAATGTTCTTTTAAAGTTAAAAATAATTCTGGTCCATAAAAAGAATAGAGCATAGAACTATCTTTTAAGTTTTATCTTTCTAACTCCCCTTTCAATAAATAAATTCTAATATCACTGAATATCACTTAGGCCATGTCAGACTTTCTACCTATTTTCCATGGTTGGAACAACTCCCAGATCTACTCCTCCTGTAATTCTCAACTTTTTATATGGTACCAATTCTGACACCTAAACCAGAAAACCAGAAATCCTCTCAGGTTTCTTTCCTTCACCTCTCTTTCCCTACCATTTCATCATTTCTTCTCTATTTCGACTGATTTATCTCCTATTTAAGCCTTCATCTTCCATCACTTGGGCTGGTACAAGTCTCCTGTTTTGTTTTTCTGCTCCAGTCTTGGCGCCTCAATAAACTGTTCACATGCTGCTATAGTGATCTTTGGAAAATGCACATTTTATTTTACCTTCCGCTTAAAAACTATTTAAGTGACTCATTTCCTGAGTGAAATGTCTAATGGCACAAAAAACCCTCCATGATTTATTCCCTGCCTAACGATAGATGTGAGCTTTACTCCATTCTGTATATCTCAATCAAACTAAACCACTTAGCACTTCTCTAAAATTATCACTGCCTTTTATCTCTTATCCTTTGGATTACTCTGCTACTTTAATCTGAAATACTTCTCTGTTTCCGCCTACTTCCGATCCTTCACCCCCTTGATGAACACACTCGTCTTGATGTAAGCATCATCCCCCCACGGTGATTGTTTTGGGTGCCCCGTGTAAGTTAACCACTCACTCTTTTATGCCACACTGGCATCTACAGACTTTTATTTATTTATTTATTTTCAAATTAATTTATTTTTTATTAATTTTTAAATTTTTAAAAAATATAACAAAAACAAACACATTCTTAACATATGATCATTCCGTTCTACATATGTAATCAGTAATTCACAATATTGTCACATAGTTTCATATTCATCATCATGATTATTTCTTAGAAACTCTGCATCAATTCAGAAAAAGAAATTAAAAGAAACAGAAAAAAATTCATACATACCATGACCCTCACCCCTCCCCTTCATTGATCACTAGCATTTCAATCTATTAAATTTATCATTTGTTCCCCCATTATTTATTTTTATTCCATGTGTTTTACTTGTCTGAGTCTACAGGCTTTTAAACAACTATTCTCCAGACTTTATTATTCTTAATTGATTGCAGTCTCTCTAGTTTCTTTCATCTGCTATAAGTGTCCATGTGTTTGCCATGTAAAAAAGGTCAGTACAAATACTGGTGTAGTGAAAGAACTGAAGAAAGATAACTGGTGTACCTACTGTAAGCATGTTATTCTGGCATAGATATTTGTTTTGATCCAGCTTCTTGCTACATTTTAGCATTGTGATAAGGTGTTCTTGAAGATGGCAGCCCAAACTTGTGGACGAATAAAATACTAAATTATATAGGCAGAATTTGATTGTTGCTTATATATAGAAATACAACTGAGTTTTGTTTATTGACTTAGAGAAAATTCATTTTTATAGAACATTTTCACATTCAAATTATCTATATGCTTAAAATAAAAATATTCCTCTACATGTGTTGTTTGTATTTCATATGAGATTTTAATTGGTCTTTGCCTTAATGTTCTTGAAAATATTTTATATTTATGTTATCTTTGGTTTTCAAGCAGCCAAATTTCAATTTGATTATTAAGATTAATATCACTTTTGACAATTACAGTGAGACTTCTGATTTAATGGTATTACTAAAATCTGATTAGAAGATGTAGCCAATCCTTTCTGAATTTCTTTTCCTTGGAAGGGACAGCAGGTCATAAATAAGAACCATTTTGATTAGGGATTTATCACTTCCTTCTTCTTTTTTTCTTTAACTACAGAAAAGATAGAGCATTGATATAGTATCAGAAATCTTTTGTGTGTGTGTGTGTGACAATACAGAGGAAGAAATATTAGGAAAAAGACTATCTAGAGGAGTCTAAGGGGATAGCAACATTAGTTTCCTAGGATTCTGTATGACTAATAGTGGAGAAGTTATTGGCAGATGAACTTGCCATATTGAGCCTATAATGGTGCCATGACTGTAAAGAGGAAATATTGCACAGACAAGAAAATCATAAAACACTAACATAAGTGAGAATGAGAAGGTGGATTTGGGAATGATATAAAGTGAATTGGTCTTGGGAAAAACAGGTGGCAGGCTGGTGGGTTAGCAGCAGAGGTAATAAGATAGAATGTTTATGGCGTAGTTGATTATGAGAAAAAACTGGTGGGTCTGAAATTATATACAATAAGTACAATAATATTTAATTCAATGACAATTCTCTAATTTCTTTCTTTTTGGTTATAAAGTTTAGGAGACTTCTAAATTAATTAGACAGAATGATTTTAGAAGCAGTATGCATAATTCATTTCCACTTTTGATAGCATATGATGAAATTAAAGATAAGCAGTGGTGCTGTGTTTTTGTAGTCTTAATATGTAAAAGGTTTTTATCTTAAACACTTTCCAGTTTTTCCTTTGAGTTAATTGAGTGTTTAGTTAGGGCTTTACTTGTGAAAGAATATTCTCCTTTTCCTGAAGTCTGGTATTTAATTACTTTTATGGAAATTAAATATGCTGCTTATATATCAGTTTATTCTAGAATGTAGCATGCCCTTGCTTGAATTGAATGAAATTTATGGAAAAACTTTCATTTAAAATGTTTAGAGTTCAATCAAAATGTAATTTAGACTTTTCAGAATTTTTATTTCACTAACAAACTCTTAAAAATTCTTGTTTTAAGAATGGAATTAATTATTTCTTTTTTGTTTTGTCTTTTCTGTCCTTTTTAACTTGCTTTCGTGGATATTCACACCAGGAGGACAAAGTGGTTAGAGTTCTTTTTTCTGTCTAATTTTATTTTTTCTTCTTATTGTTGTTATTGCTAACTTTACTTTTATAACTATATTTAATTTTTATGCTTTTATGTGTTTTGAAACAGATGCAGCGCATGATAATTGCTAAACATTGACATATTTTAAGCATGCTATTTTATTGAAAACATTTTATTATATTATAGATAAAATTGATTATTTTATTTAAGTTTTAAAGAAGCTTTTCTCTTTAGAATTGTTTTTTTTTTCAAGGAGATCTCATAGCGTTCCTCATTGTGATAAGAATTCCTTTAATTTTGTAATATTGCCCTAAACTCATTGTGTTGGTCAGATTTTTAAAAAGATGCTTCTGAGTAAATACAAAGATCCAATCTTTATAATGAGTTACAATAACATTAAACATGTATTTTGTGAAGTATGCATTTTAAGTTAATTATATATATATTTATTTTTATTAGTATATGTTTTAGAGATTGAAAAATGTCCATCCTATATCTCCACTTGAATGCTGAATATAATTATATTTTTAAAGTATTCAGGTGCATAGGATTAGACTTCAATGTATGTCTTAATAATCTGGTTTTGTCTGCCCTGAGGATGTCTGACTTGGCTGTGGATGTACTCTAGAGACTGGTGACCTGCAAGTATAGATAGAATCCTTTTGTTCTAATTTTTATTTTGGGAGTCAGACTGAAACTTGAGGTTTTTTCAATTTTCCAATTTCAAATTGGAATAAAATCCAAACAGAAAATCATTTAGAAGGACATTGTCTAAACAGTGGCTTCTTTGTTGGATGAAGCCTTTTTCTTCTCTCAAAGTCCTTCAATTGTTGGATTGTGGATGATGTAGGTAGTGGCAAATATTGTATGAGTCAGGGGCAAGAATATGAATGTAGAATTAAATCTCTGAACAGAGGAAAACATATTGATACTGCTTTCTCTTATCAAACTTTTGAGGCAGTTTTAAAGATAAATGGGTGAATTACTGTAGATCCATTCCAGACTGTACATTATCCGTGGTCCAGGGCAGATTCCCTAGATAATCTGCTTTCTACCAGCTGATCTTATTAACTAACACAAAGTGATGAAATTCAGGCAATTCAAAACCTTTAGAATCTGTAGTGCTACCTTTGTGTCTAGAGTTAATACAGGGTGCATTAAAAAGTCTGACTACCTTCTGTGGTTTTCATAATGAATTCTAACACCTGTCTCAGAAATGAGGCTTTTTATGTTATCAGTTATAGAAATGACTTTCATATACTGACAAGAATTCATAATTAACAGCCTATATTTTAAACCAATGATTGCCTGACATAAAAAAGTATATTAATTGAGTGTGAATTTGGGATATTGCAAGTAAAATCTGATGTATCTTTTTGTGATGATCTTTATGGAGCACTAATAGAACTTTCAGAAATGATGGATTTTTTGTGTGTCTGCACTATCCAGTACACATGTAGATATTGAGCACATTGTGTGACCAAGGAACTGAATTTTAAATTTTAGTTAATTTTAATTAAATTTAAATAGCCACATGTGATTAGTGGCTAGAGAAACCCCAAGCTTAAATGGAAAAAATTCTGTGACTGCTCAGAAATAGTTCAGATATAGGTATCATCCATCTTTTTCACCTAAGTATCCTATAAATAGAATTCTTGAAATTACAGTCCAGACAATGAAAATTGATTTACTATAAAATAATTTCATTTATTTTGATGTTCTACTGACACTGCTGAACCCTAGATTATATGTGCCTTAGAAATATTCAGTAAATGCATTCTCATTTGTCTTTAGTATTTTAATGAAACTGTATGATAAAGGATTTTAAAATGGCGAATAAACCACTTTTTCACTTCAATGAGAGAGATTCTATTTCTGCTTTGCATAAGAGTAAATGGAGGCTAGTCTGGAAGTTTACCATAATTTTAAATGTTGATAAATGAACATTTTGGTGGATAGCTTCCATTTGTACCTATGGATTCACAAAGGGGAATAGTATAACACAGTTAAATTGAAGATTTTTTTCTATGTTGATTCATGGAGACCTAATGCATTTTAACTAATCTACATTGTTCCATCATGTGAATTACCTAGACTGATTTCATTCATTTTGTTATTGATTAACAGTCAGAATATACCCACTTTTTTGCTGTTACAAGCAGTGCTATAATGAGCATCCTTGCACATGTTTCCTTTTGTGCTTGTGAGAGATTGTCTAGGATAGACACCAAAAATAAAAAGCAAAGATGCTTTGCTGTATCATAAGCATCTTTGATTTCACTAAATTTTACCAAATTGTTTTCCAAAATATTTGTACCACTTAACACTTCCATCGGCAGTAAATGAAAGTTAAATATCTTCTTATTTTCTCCAAGAATTGATATTATCATGTTTTTAACATTTTGCCAGTGTGATGGATGTGAAATGGCCTGAAATTTTTGTTTGTATTTTGAACAAGCAAAAATTTTGAAATATTTTTTGCATTTTCATGATTATTGGTGAGGTAGTTGGGCATCTTTCTGCATTTTTATTGTCCTTTGGGTTTTTTCAGGAAATTGCTTGCTTATGTATTGGAGTACCTATTGACTTTGTGTTTTCTTATTGAGCTATAAGATATATATATATTATATATATAATTTATAAATATATATAATTTTTTGAAACTAATCCTTTTTTGGTTATGTGCATTGTAAAATATTACTTATCTCTTTATGATTTTGTACTATCTTTCATTATTTCAGAAGTTTTAAATTCTAATGTAGTTGAAGTTACATTTATTTTGTTTGTACATTTTTTACTTATTTAAGAAACCCTACTCCCCTCCATGTCATGAACATATTCTCCTATATTTTCTTGAAAAGTTTCTAAGTTTTGTCTTTCACATTTTTATTAGTAATCTGATTGATCTGTTTTTTCCTTCTTTTTCTAGCATCTTAAAGTGAAGGTACACATTGTTAACTTCATATTGTTCTTCTGTATATAATAGGTTACACATTTCCTTCTAAGAATGGCTTAACTACATCTCTATCCTTCCCTCTCTCTAGAGAGAGCAGAACATTTATTAGATATACATGTGAAAGACATGTGAGCACTCTTGCAAGAAAAGAAAATGAAGAGCAGAGAGGCAATAGGCAATATGGGGCCATTTGCTTTTATAGATTAATTTTACTTTACTCCCCTCCCCCTTCCTTATTCAGGGTTTTCTCTTCCCCTCTTCTCACCAGAGCAGAGCCTGTTGGTAGATAATGTATTTGGGTGGGTGGGTTGGCTCCACCCTGCTCTGTGGATGACTCAGGTTGGGGTCGTTTGGCTTCAGATGGGTTGGCTGCCCCAGGCAGGTTGTGTGTCCAGGACATGGGCCCTTCTGACGTTGATGAACTGTTCTTGCTTAAGGGCTCCTTCATGTTTGTTTGTTTGTTTTTTCCTCTCCCCTCTCTTACTATTCTAGTCTGTCTCAAATTCCTCCTCAAGGGTTCTCACCTCTTAATATCAAAGTTTCTTGAATTCTAAATATTAAACAGTCTTAAATACCATTTGATTAACTATCAAAACTGTGTGCATTCTCAAAGTGTCAAGTAAAATGTATTATAAATATCAACTTTGGTATAATAGTGAGCTATGTTACTAAATATTTTTAAATTTTTGGTTTTAGGAATTTATCTAATATTATTATAACTGCCTATAGTTTTTTTATTTTTTTTATTTTATTTTTTTTTATTTTTACATGGGCAGGCACCGGGAATCGAACCCGGGTCCTCTGGCATGGCAGGCAAGCGCTCTTGCTGCTGAGCCACTGTGGCCCGCCCCTGCCTATAGTTTTATTTAACCATTTTTTTGTTGTAAATATATATACACAAAGAAAAGAAAGAAAGAAAAAGCAATAATTTTCAAAGCACCCTTCAACAAGCAGCTACAGAATAGTTTCCAGAGTTTGTCATGGGCTACTATGCCCTCATCTCAGATTTTTCCTTCTAGCTGCTTCAAAACACTGGTGACTTTATCTGAGTTACAATAATGGAATCATACAGTATCTGTCCTTTTGTATCTGACTTATTTCATTCAGCATTATGTCTTCAAGGTTCATCCACATTGTCATATGTTTCGGGACATCATTTTGTCTAAATGCTGCATAATATTCCATTGTATGTATATACCACATTTTTTGTTTATCCCCTCATCTTTTGATGGACACCTGGATTGTTTCCATCTCTTAGCAATTGTGAATAGTGCCACTATGAACATCAGTGAGCAAATGTCTGTGTCACTGCCCTCAACTCCTCTGGGTATATACTGAGTATTGGTATTGCTGGGTCATAGGGCAACTCAATATCTAGTTTTCTGAGGATTCGCCAAACTGACTTCCGCAGCAGCTGAACTGTTTTACATTCCCACCAACAGTGAATAAACATTCCAATTTCTTTGTATTCTCTCCAACATTTATAGTTTCCTGTTTGTTTAATAGCAGCCATTCTTATAGGTGTGAGGTGATGTCTCATTGTCATCTTAACTTGCGTTTCCCTTATACTCAATGAAGATGAGCAGCTTTTCATGTGTTCATTTTTTTCTTCATGTATTTTTTAGCCATCTGTATTTGCTGTTCAGAAATATGCCTATTCATTTCCTCTGCCCATTTTATAATTGGATTGTTCTTTTGTTGGTAAGCTGTATAATTTCTTTATATACACAGGATAGAAAAGCTTTTATCCAATATGTGGTTTCCAAATATTTTCTCCCATTGAGTTGGCTGCCTCTTCCCCTTTTTAACAAAGTCCTTTGAGGAACTGAAGCTCATGATCTTAAGGAGTTCCCATTTGTCTATTTTTCTTTCACAGCTTGTGCTTTAGGTATAAAGTTTAAGAAGCTTCCTCCTATTACTAGATCTTGAAGATGTTTCCCTACATTTTTTCAAGAAGTTTTATGGTATGGCTCTTACATTTAGGTCTTTGATTCCTTTTTTCTTTTTTTTTTTTATTAATTTTTAATTAAAAAAACAACAAACACAAACATTCTTAACTTATGATCATTCCCTTCTACATATATAATCAGTAATTCACAATATCATCACATAGTTGCATATTCATCATGATAATTTCTTAGAACATTTGCATTAATTCAGAAAAAGAAATAAAAGACAACAGAAAAAATGCATACATATCATACCCTTCACCCCTCCCTTTCATTGATCACTAGCATTTCAATCTAAATTTGTTTTAACATTTGTTCCCCCTATTAATTATTTTTATTCCATATTTTTACTAATCCATTGATAAGGTAGATAAAAGGAGCATCAGACACAAGGTTTTCACAATCACACAGTCCCACTGTGATTGCTATATCATTATACAATCATCTTCAGGAAACATGGCTACTGGAAACAGCTCTACATTTTCCGGCAGTTCCCTCCAGACTCTCCATTACATCTTGACTAACAAGGTGATATCTATTTAATGCATAAGAATAACCTTCAGGATAACCTCTCGACTTTGTTTGGAATCTCTCAGCCACTGACACTTTATTTTCTCTCATTTCGTTCTTCCCCTTCTGATTGAGAAGGTTTTTTCAATCCCTTGATGCTGAGTCTCAACTCATTCTAGGATTTCTGTCCCACATTGCCAGGAAAGTCCACACCCCAGGGAGTCATGTCCCCCAAAGACAGGGGGAGCGTGGTGAGTTTGCTTGTTGTGTTGGCTGGAGAGAGAGGCCACATATGAGCAATGAAAGGGGTTCTCTTGGGGGTGACTCTTAAGCCTAATTTTAAGTAGGCTTGACCTATCTTTTGTGGGGTTAAGTTTCACATGAACAAACCCCAAGATTTGGGGCTCAGCCTATTGCTTTGGTGGTCCCCACTGCTTGTGAGAATATAAAAAATTCAACATGGGGAAGTTGAATTTTCCCCCTTTCTCACCATTGCCCTAAGGGGACTTTGCAAATACTTTTGTATTCACTGTTCAAATCACTCTGGGGTTAATCAGGGCATCACTCTGGATAAACCTACAAAATCTCATGTACTACTCAAGGTTCCATGTACTTATGGTGTTCAATTAAGCTGTCTACATCAGTTGTATTAGGAAATGTACTACTCAAAATATAAATTTTGTACCAAATAAACATTTTTTGCTTTAGTCTCACACATAAGTTAAAATTTTAAAATATTAATTGCCATCTATTTTCAGCACCCTGCAGTAATGACATTCCTTTGTTCTTCCTCATGCAAAAACATTTTTAAATTTGTACATTTAGTCACTATCATTATACACTCTAGGCATTCCTAGATTATACCATCTCAATCTTTATCGTCCCCATAAATGCTGTGATTTTTTTTCAGACTTTTGATTTCTTCTTTTTGTTCATTCCTTACCCTCTTTATATTCCCCCTCAATTCATTAATGTGATTTTTGATTAGGTTTTCCATGTCTGTTCGAGCCTTCTGAATTAATTGTTTCAACTCCTGTATCTCGTTTGAATGGTTGGTTTGTTCCTTTGACTGGGCCATAT
>PVIY010032411.1:0-28998 GCA_004026745.1 Myrmecophaga tridactyla
TTGCACTCTCTCATTTAAGCACCAGCCAATTAAGTCAAACGTCACTCATTTCAGCAGACACGCCTCCTTGCTGACTGCAGATGTAATTGGCAACAGATGAGGTTCACGTACCATTGGCTTATGTCCGCAGCAACAAGACTAGGTATGCTCACCTGGCCAAGTTGACAACTGAATCTAACTAACACAAGGATCATCCTGGAGAAGGCTTTCTGAGTCTGCCTTATTCAGTCAAAACAGATCCATGGACCAGTGAAGGAGGTGCAAACCAGTTCCAAAGAGCTCTGAGAGGGCCAAGGAAAATGCTGAAAAGACTTTTTGACAGCTCCCTGAAGCTGTGCTTCCCTGGCCTGTCCAACAGATGGTGCTCTTCTGCAGACTTTTCTCCACAGCCTTAAGAGGACCCTGTGTCTTTGAACGTCTATTGCCTTCACTC
The DNA here is from genome assembly GCA_004026745.1 of Myrmecophaga tridactyla. Taxonomy (NCBI): domain Eukaryota; kingdom Metazoa; phylum Chordata; class Mammalia; order Pilosa; family Myrmecophagidae; genus Myrmecophaga; species Myrmecophaga tridactyla. The sequence continues at coordinate 434 of PVIY010032411.1, forward strand.
CTGTTGGGAGTGGGGTTGAAATAACAGCTAGGTAGTCTCTGTCTGGGGCAAGTTAAATCTTGTCTCAAGACTGGGATTCAGCAATCACAATTTGTGGACCAAAAGTTGTGATCAGCACTTGGTTTTGCCTCCTCTCCCCTATTCTTCTGCAAGAGTGCTTCCATGACCATCTCCATCTACAGCAGCCAGCCAGAAACTGGACCTTAGGTAGATGACCTCGAGAGTGGGGGTAGAGCTGCCAGCAGTGGCAGCTGAGCACTTTATTTTCAGTTCTTTACAGTGTCCCAGCCTCTTCATCCCACTCATCTCTGGATGCTGTGTGTTTTGGTTTCCTAAAGCTACCAGAATGCAATATACTAGAAAGGGAATGGCTTTTAAAAAGGAATTTACTAAGTTGAAAGTTTATAGTTCTAACTCTATGAAAATCTCCAAACTAAGGCATCCAAGTAAAGCTACCTTGACTCAAGAAAGGCCAATGGGTCTGGAACACCTGTCAGCTGGGAAGGCATGTGGCTGGCATCTGCTGGGGTCTTTGGCTTCTCATTTCAACAGCTTTCCTGGACCCATTTTCTTTCTTCATCTCCAACATCTCTACTTGTGTCAGCTCTCTCGGGTCTGAAGGTTTTTTTTTTTGAAATGGTTCCCTCTTAAAGGACTTCAGTAAGCAACCCCACCTTGAATGAGTGGAGACGCATTTCCATGGAAATCACCTAATCAACAGTTCTCAATTACAGTTGGGTGAGTCATGTCTCCATGGAAACAATTTAATAAGAAAGGTCACACCCAGCAATATTGAGACAGGATCAAAGAACGTGGCTTTTCTGGGGTGCACAACAGTTTCAGACTGGCACACTGTATAATGCTCCCCTTTGGAGCTCCAGACAATTGTTTCCAACAGTTTCTGCCTGGTCACCAGGTGCTTTCAGAAGAGGTTTGAGTACGCATCTCCCTACATCTCCATTTTCCCTTGAAGTCTCTAGTCACTTTTAAGGAAGTAGTTTCAAGATAGCAATGAAATTAAGAAGTAAGAATTAATGTTTAATTGTGAATGAGTGCTGAAAGCATCTATGTATGTTGCTATTGAAAAATTTGATGTAAATATAATAATGCAAAATTTTCTTTAAGTCTTTGCCTGATAGGTATTTTTCAAATAATTTTTTGTTTTCATATTGTGAAAATAATATAGATAAAATTTTTATGTAATGTGCATTCTCCACTTATAAAATAAAAATAAAATTAAATACACAGATATATACATCCATTTTAAAAACTAGACTATGGTCAGTATCTTAAAGGCCCTTGTTTCTCCCCCTTGCTCACCAGTGAAATCAAACTTTGTTCTCTTTATCAATGTTCCCAACCCCAGTTTACCAAGCAGACTAGAGTCATGTGATCAATTCTCACCAATGAGATATAATGGTAAGCCTGCTGGGGAACTTATACAAAACTTTCTGCTTTCTTGATTAAAGAGACAATTGAAGGACAATACTGTTCCTGTCTCCCTGCTTCTTCCTTTGAGATGTAATAGGATGCCTAAACTGTGGCAGCTATCTTGAGACTGTTTAGGATCAAATGATAGGCTGTAAGATCAATATACCAAGGAAAGAAAAGATAGGACGATCTTGCATCTTTGAGTCCTTCATTGAGGCATTGTACTAGAAAGTAACAACTGTTCACTTTTTATTATTATAGCAGAAAAGTAAACACCTATTTGTATAAACCATTTTAGATGGATTTCTATTATTTGCAGTCAAAAGCATTACTTATTGGATTATATAGTCTATGAAAAATCTATCACTATATAACTCTCATTACATTGATCTTGATCTCTTAGCAAATTATAAGGATATATAACATTCACAAAATATAAGTTACCATCAGATGACCCTTGAATTGACTATAAAATGAAGTTCATGGGTGTGTGTGTGTGTGCAAGGGTAGTTCAGTGTAGAATTCTCACCTGCCATGCGGGAGACCCACGTTCAATTCCCAACCCATGTGCTTCCTCAAAACAAAACAAACAAGCAAACAAAAAACAAACAAATATTCAACTAACGGTGCTGCAATAACGGGATATTCACATGGAAAAAAAAATAAAATGCGACCCCTCCATACAGCATACAAGAAAAATGAACTTTATGATTTATTATTCTAATTCTATTTTTGGGTATATGGGGACTCAATAAAGGTTTAATATTATCAAGCTAAAATGCAAGAGCAGAAATTCAGATTATATGTTTGAGAAGAGGAAAATCTAGAGGAAAAGTGAAGTATATGCACTGAGTCACCTAGATGTTAAGAAATTGCCTTCCTAGCTCTGGGACTCTCAGAGCTAGCAAGCTCTGTATTTCATTTTGATAGAGATGTTAAATGGCATTTAAACGTTTTCTAAATCATTGGTCAAAAGTTTCATCACGTACCTTTACATTAAGACTTTAAATGCAGTATTGTTTTTTTTTTGTCTTGGGGATACTGGGAGATTTATCACAATTATACCAGAATCAGTCCGTGAGCTGGATTTATTTTCAAACTGCTCGTTAATGGTCTTTGGTGAGCCAATGACTGAAAATGAGAGGAAGCACTGAGAAACATAGTAACGTTATGTCAACTGACTCTCATAAAAGTCCTGGGCATGTATTATGTATTTCTTAATCGTCTCATAATTCATTTTGGTTGTTATACAGAAAAGCCTCAGTCCATAAAGGATGAAGTAAACCGTCCTTCACCACAAATAACCTGAGAGGGAGTATTCCAAGTGCCAAAATTATGCCAGGCACTTGACTGTACTTTAGCTCATTTAATCTTCCCCCAAATATTTTACTTATATTTCAATCTTTCAGGTGAGAAAACAGTGAGTCAAGATCAAATAACTGGCAAATAGCAGGTGAATAGATTGTGTGCATCGTTATGTTATCATTCTGGAATCTGATGGCCAAACTGGGATTCAGATACACGTTCAGAAGCAGATCAGTTTACTGGGTAGCATCACGCTAATGTGATGGCATCTATCTGAGCAGTGACTGATGTGTAATCAGTGTCCAACTAATATCATTTCTTTTTTTTTTCCTATTAGATCAAGAGTTTCTTTCAGTCTCATTTTACTCTTTAAAAAAGAATTTTATTTCCTACTTTTATTAATTGCAAAATGTATTGCAACACATATAAAAAAGAAATCCACAATAAAACTAATATATAGTATATGATATCTTCAAATATATATCACCGCATCAATTTATCAGTGAATTGGTGATAATGTTTGCATTTTCTTTGTATGCTGCATGGTGGGGTCACATTTCATTCTTTTTTCCATGTGAGTACCCTCTTATTGCAGCACCATTTGTTGAATTGCTTTGTTTTGTTGTCTGTTTGGTTGGTTGGTCTTCATTCGTTTGTTTGTTTTTGGGGAAGTACATGGGCCTGGAATTGAACCTGGGTCTCCCACAAGGCAGGTGGGAATTTGATCACTGAACCACTCTTGCACCCCAAATTTTTGCTTTTTTGGTTTACTTTTTAAATTTTTCATCATTTGGGGAAAAAATGTAAAAACATTGAACACTTTCCAAATGCATATATTGAAACACTAACTGAACTCCTGATCTGTTGTGCAAATGTGTTCATCTTTGATGATTGCACTTTCTGCTTATTGTTAAATTTTATTTGAATATATTAATTCTGGCTTCTGTCTATGTTTGCTAGTGTGAGTCATGAAATTATTTGCTTTAAGAGCTCTGACTGCAGTGTCTGCTGGCAAAGCCAATGGTTCCTGCAGCCTTGCGTTTTGTGTAGCTGGGACTGAATGCCTAAGCAACTCAGAGGACCTACACAATGGTTAAAATACTCTTCTGCGACTGTCTTCAATTTGCAAATCAAGTTGGTCCAAAAGTTTCAGCAGGTTTTGAGGGTCATCATGAGATATGTGCTTTTCTCTTTGACTACCCTTATTTTACAGTATAAAAAGATAATTGCATGTCTCACTGAACATGACATTTTCTCATTCTCATGCCTATTCGCCAATTTGAAGGAATGAATTTTTCAAAGTGCTAGCTTATAAAGGGGGAAGTAGACCTTTGAATAATATATTAGGGAGGAAAGCATTTTCAAGGATCTCCCACTTCACTCTCATTTTATGGAGGAGGAAATTGAGAGCTAGAGTGGTTCTGTCATTTGATCACCTTTCATTTATGGTAAAACCCGGCTCACAGTACAGGTTCCCTAATGACTAGGCAAAATTTATTTTCATCTCCCCTTTGTTGGCTCCTTTTTGCATCCTATTTTTCACATTATTATGCTTTATGACTGCCAAAATCTATTAGCCTCTTTTTTTCTTAATAGATATCAGGAATATTTTCATTATGAAATAATATTTATTGAAAAATATTATTAATATTTCAGTTCAGTCAACAGATCTGGGTATTTCAAGTATATTTAAGACAATAATTTATCTAAAGAAACAGGGTTGTTTTCTTCCCCTAAAGAAATATTTTCTCTTTTCAAAAAAAAAAACTTTTGCATTTCAATTCTAGAAGAGTTGAAATATATATAGAAACACATAAGGAAAAAAAAAACAACCTTAAGCATAATTAAAGAAATCTCAAAGATAACGTGTGTTAAACCACTACCGAAATTTTGCTTAGAAAAGATGTAAACATTATTTAAATTGTATGGATTTAATTTGACCACAAATTTGTGAATAAACAACACAATTGTATTCTCTTACAGTTTTGGAGATCAGGAGTTTGAAATGGGTTTCACTGGGTTAAAATCAAAGGCAGGGCTTCATTCCTTCCAGAGCTGGGGACAGAATCCATTTTTGTGTGTTTTTCAGCCTAGAAGCTACCTAAATTCCTTGGCCTGAGGCCCTTTCCTCCATCTTCAAAGCAAGAAAAAGGCAATGCTGAGTCTTTCTCATGTTGCATTATTTTGTAGTCACATCCCTCTTCCACACAGGTAGAATGTTAGGAATAGATGAGATTTCTTATACTGGGATCATCTCCCAACACCTGTGGGTAGGTTCATAGGAAGCAGAAAAAAATTTCAAAGGAGAGATAGACTATGGTCTTAGCACAGTAGCACAATATATGTCCATGAACTTGAGTAATCCATTTTAGCATTCTTTGCAGGGTTCAAATACAAGTAGAAGGACATGGTAGCAGGAGGTAGGAGTATAGAGAGTGGAGAGGAGCTGGGAAATTATCCTATCAATTAGAATTTATTGTTTTTTTCATGTCCATAAAGACATTTTATAAACCTCATTTTAAATTTCTGTAAGAGTCCATTGGAAGAATTTACTGGATATTTCCAAGTTTTCACTCTTAGACATAATATTGTGTTAAAAAATTTAGAAATATTAATTTAAATAGATTTCTGGTTACATCAGGATAGATTTTTAGATATGCAATTATTGGGTTAAATGTTATGAACATTTTCAAAATACTTCAGTAATTTTCACTGATATTGCTTTTTAGTAAAATTGAACTTTGTGTATAATTATTAGATATTCAAAATTAATTTTAGAAATATCTAGTTGTATTTCCATTATCTCTGTGGTATTGGAAATTATCTTACTTATTGCTATTAAGTTTCTATATTTGAAGGTTATTGGTTGTTTTTTTTTTTTTTTTGGAGTTTTTTCCATGGGGTTTATATTCTTATGAATCCTTCGGTCTTTTACCATATTTTAAGTGTTTGTTACGGATAATGACTTTTGGCTCTCAGCACCCATTTCCACCTGTGTTGATAAACAGCCCTGTTTCTGGATATGGGTTATTTCCGTCAATGAGATGGACTTCTATGTAGAAGAGAGATGCCATTCTTCCATTGCCCGGATGTTTGACCTTACAAGGGAAGTGTGGAATCCATTTCCCTGCCAGACCCTCACTTTTGGACTCTGGGGCCAATGCACACACTGGCAGTCATTTCTGAATTTTCTTGGCCTCTACATTGGCAACTTCTTGACTTTCTGTATCACCCATTGTGGCTGTGATCCAAAAGCTCATGATGAACCAATCACTTCTGCTTTCCTAGTTCTACCAAAAGTGTTATGAGAACATAATTCCCAGCCTCAAACCAATTCAAGCTTGAAATATCTAGGTTTCTGTTAGCCTGACTGAACAAGCACCCCCCACCTCCATGCTGGGGAAGTCATGGACAGCGGTTGCCATCTCCCAACCCTTATCTACCCCCTCCTTTTCCTCCAGGTGTCTACTACGTTTTCACTCTTATTTGTTTTGCTTGAAGGTGGTTAGGGTGTTTCTATGGGAGCCAGGCCAGTTTGAAAGTGGTATGTAGCCCAGAAAAGTCATGTCCTTTGATCCTGATTAAGTATTGTTGGACGGGATATTTTTGATTAAATTGTTTCCATGGAGATGTGACCCACTCATTCAAGGTCTGTCACTTACAGGAGTCCTCTGAGAGGGAACTGTTTTGGGAAAAAGCTTCAGAGCTGACACAAACAGAGATTTTTGGAGATACGAAAAGAAAATCCCCCCCAGAGAAGATGTTTGAAATAAGAAACCAGGAGAGAAAGCTAGCAGACACCACCATGTATTTCCCAGCTGACAGAGAACCCCCAAAAGTCATCACACCTTTCTTGAGTCAAGAAAGTCTGATACCTTAGTTTGGACATTTTTATGGCCTTAGAACTGTAAACTTGTAACTTAAAAGTTCCCTCTATAAAAGCCAACATATGTTGCATTTCCTACAGCATTACCAAACTAAAGCAAGTAGTTAAACTATAACCTGCCCCAGCTTCTTACCTTGGCACAAAGATTGTTCCTTGGCATAAAGATTGTTCCTTGGCATGGCCCCTCCTCCCTGGAGTGTATAAAAGCACATCATTCAGGCAGTGCCAGTGTCCCTCATCCCTTGTCTCTCATACAAAGTGAGACATGCAGAGCTGGCAAGCCATTGGTCTCCTGAGGCAACTGGCCCTGGTGAGATCTTTTTCCCTACTCTTATAAACTGTGTGCTGGCTGTATAACTAATAAGGCAGTCATTTACTGTTGTTGTGCCTGAGCCAGCGTTCCCATGACATATCTTATTGCAACTCACTCCACACACAATCCTGTTTCAAAATATAGACCATTTTCTTATGCATAGTTGCCTAGAGTGACCTGATTTATTTTATTTTTTTGCCATCATCACAAAAAATTGACCTTTTTTTTTTTTTTGCATGGGCAGGCACTGGGAATCAAACCCAAGTCTCCGGGATAGCAGGTGAGAATTCTGTCACTGAGCCACCATTATACTGCCCAAAATTCACCCTTTTAAAGTGTACAGTTCAGTGGCGTAGTGTACTTACAGAATTTCGCATCCATCACCATGATCAATTTTATAATGTTTCCATTACCCCATGTATTAGTTAGGGTTCTCTAGAAAAGCAGAATCAACAGGGAACACTCACAAATATAACATTTATAAAAGTGTCTCATGTAACCACAGGAACGCAGAGTCCAAAATCCGCAGGACAGGCTGTGAAGCCAAGGATTCTGATGGAGGGTCTGGATGAACTCCACAGGAGAGGCTCGCCAGCCGAAGCAGGAAGAGAGCCTGTCTCTTCTGAATCCTTCTTAAAAGGCTTCCAATGATTAGACTGAGCATCATTCATTGCAGAAGACATTCCCCTTGGCTGATTACAAATGGAATCAGCTGTGGATGCAGCTGATGTGATCATGATTTAATTCTATGAAATGTCCTCATTGCGACGGACAGGCCAGCACTTGCTCAACTAGACAAACAGGTACCACCACTTGGCCAACTTGACATATGAACCTGACCATGACACCCCATAAGGAAACCAGTATCCCTTAGCCATCATTCCCTAATTCCCCTCCAGATCCCCAGCCCTAGGTGTCTACTGATATGCTTTCTGTCTCCATGGATTTGCATATTCTGGATATTCCATATAGAATAGAATCAGACAATGTAGTCTTTTGTAACTGACTTCTTTCAATTAGCATAATATATTTATAGTTTTTCCATATTGTAGCATATATCAGCACTTCATATATTTTTTATGGTTGAATAATATTACTTTGCATGGATAAGTTTCATATTATTTATCTGTTCACTGAATGATAAATATTTGGCTTGTTGTTGCCTTTTGGTTATTATGAATAATGTTGCTATGAAATCTGAGTATAAATTTTTGTGTGGACAGAAGTTTTCATTTCTCTTCAGTATATACCTAGGAGTGTATCATAAGGTAACTTTATGTTTAACCATTTGAGGAACTACCAGACTGTTTTCAAAGCAGCTGCATCATTCTGCCTTCCTATGAGCAATGTATGAGAATTATAATTTCTTCACATCCTTGCCTACAATTATTATTATCTATCTTTGCGATGATAGGCATGATAGAGCTTGTAAAGGACTTTTTCACTTTTTTTTTACATTTTTACTTTGAAACATATATATATATATATATATATATATATATATATATATACAAAAAATCAATAAAATTTCCATGTATATTTTAACAAGTAGTTATAGAATATATTTCAAAGTTTGGTATGTGTTACAGTTCCACAATTTCAGGTTTTTCCTTCTAGCTGCTCTAAGACTCTGGAGACTAAATGATATATTAACATAACACTTCAGCAGTCGTACTCATTTGTTCAATCTTATCTTCTCTGTTATAACTGCTCCTCCTTTAATCCTTCTCCCAACATTTAGGGATATTTGGACTCTGCCCATTCTAACTTCATGTTGAAAAGGGATGTTGACAATATAAGATAGAGGGATGGAACTAGTTGATGTTCTTGAAGAGGCTGGCCCTTCCTGATTTTAGGATTTATCTGGCCTAGGAACATCTGGAGGTTATAAGTTTCTGGAATGAAAACTTAGTGGATGAAACTTTTGTAAAATCTCAGGTAGAGCGCTAGGAGTTCTTTAGGGCTAATAGGAATGATGTTGGTTGGGTTTGGCAAACTGTGGTAATTTTGGCTGAATCCTGCATAAGAGTCGTCTCCAACATAGCCTCTTGATTGTCTTTGAACTCTCTTAGCCAATGATATCTTATTTTCTTGCATTTCTTTTCCCCTTTTGGTCAGAATGGCATTGTTGATCCCAGGTGCCAGACCCAGATCATCCCTGGGAGTCATGTCCCACACCACCAGGGAGATTTTCACCCCTGGGAGTCATGTCCCATGTAGGAGAAGGTAACGAATTGACTTGCAGAGTTGAGTTTAGAGAAAGAGAGGCCACATATGAGCAACAAAAGAGGTTTTCTGGAAGTAACTCTTAGGCATAATTTTAGGTAGTCTTCCTTCTCCACTACAGAAATAGGTTTCATGAGAGCAAGCCTCAAGATCAAAGGCTTGGCCTATTTACTTTAGAGTCCTTAATATTTGAGACAGTAGCAGGGGTTTCCCAGGTGGGAAAGCTTAATAGTTCCATATGTTTTCTCCCATCACTCAAGGGACTTTGCCAATACTTTTTCATTGTCTGCCCAACATATTCTGAGATGTCTCTGGGTATTTCATTAAGCTATACAGAATTACAAGCCCTCGTTCCCATTCTGGGCTCCATGTGTTTGAATTGTTTAAATGGGCTAACCAGGAAGTTTGAGTTAAATTGTGTACTACAGAAAATTTAGGTTCTGGACAAAATAAACCTATCTTCTTTTGGTCTCCTATAGTAGGTGAAGCTCTAAAATGCAGATAATATCTTCCTTTCTAATTTACCTTAGTCCCAACCAGATAGACTTTGTTCTTATCTCTAACTGAAGCCTGATCTCTTTCTCAGTGTCTTTAACAGTTATTTTATGTAGCAATGCTGACTTGTAGAGCTGCAGAACTCCAACTCTGAGTCTTAGGTGTCACACAGGTACCCAAAATTCCAGGGAAATATGAAGTTATACACATATGGAATAGCATCTCACAATCTAGAAATAATACAACCCCAGACTAAATGTGACTGCTATATTAATTTACAATCTAAATCCTAACTTTCTTATAAGTATTTTCTAAAAGTGACCACACACTATTCTTTTGTTTCTAGATTGTTTTGTACAACAAAATATCCCTAAGGTTCATATACTTCATTGCATGCCTCACTACTTTGTTCCATTCTGTAGCCTCACAATGTACACAGCATAGTTCACCTTTCTGCCTCTCAGTAAACATACCCTTTGACCACCTCCATCCATTAGGTATCATGAATAATGTCCAAAATAAACAACCCATCTCTTGTAGTATTTTCACTTAGTTGTACAATCAAGACTCTCACTTTTAGATAATTTTCATTGCTCCAAAGAGAAAAATAACAGATGAACTCACCCTCACCAAATAGAAAATCTGAACCTCCCCTTAACTCTTGACTTTCTCCCCGAAACACCAATTTTTTACCCCGGTATGGCTGTGGTACTGTTGATGTATTCCTGTTAACTATAGGCCCTAGCATGCGATCTCACTGGGATTTTCCATTTGTATTTCCCTGATGGTTAATGATTTGAGCTTCTTTTCATATGCTTTTTGGCTGTTTTACACCTTCTTTGGAGAAGTGTCTATTCTTGCCCTTTGCCTATTTTTAATAGTGTTATTGATATTTTAATATTGAGTGTTTTATATATTATGGAAGCAAGTCCCTAATCAGATATATTAATTACAAGTATTTTCTCCCATTCTGTGAGTTGTCTTTACAATTTCAGGATAATATCCTTTGAAGCACAAAATATTTTTACTTTGGTGGTGTCCAGTTTGCATAATCTTTATTTTCTTGCTTGTGATTTTGGTGTCATAACTAAGAAACCATCACTGAATCCAAGGTCAAAAAGATTTATGCCCATATTTTCTTCTAAGGGTTTTATGGTTTTAACGCTTACATTCAAATTTACTATCCATTTTGGGTTAAATTTTTTGTAGATGGTATGAGATAGGAATTCAACTTCATTCTTCTGCATATGGATATCCATTTGTCCCAGCATCATTTGTTGAAAAGACTATTATTTCCCCATTTGTCTTGGCTCTCTTGTTGAAAATCAGTTGTCTGTAAATGTGAGAGCTTATTTTTGGGGTCTCAATATTCCCTCCTCCTCCATTGATCTACCCGTACCCCATTACCATACAACATTGATAATTGTAACTTCATGGTAAGTTTCAATACTTGGGAACTGAAAGGCTGGAAACCTTGTACTTTGGGAAGAATATTTTGGCTATTCTGGGTCCCTGGAATTTATTTTAGAATCACCTTGTCAATTTCTGCAAGGAAATCTGCTGGATTTTTTATCAGTATTGCAATGAATATATAGGGCAACTTGGAGAGTGTCACTATCTTAATGATAAATCTTCTAATCCATGAACATAGGACTTCTTTCCATTCATCTAGGTCTTTTACAATTTATTTCAGCATAGTTTTCAGAGCTTCAGATTATAAATTTTGAGTTTATTTTGTCAAATTTAAGTACAGTTGATTCGTGTTATTCTCATAATAGAAGATAGTCAAGTTCTATCAGTCGGCTATGAACACAAAAAATGCAAATATTAATCCCTTGCTCATAGAGGAAATATAGGGTTAGGTTTCTGTGAGCCTCTAGTCATCATAAGATTTTCTTCAACTTATCAACACATAACTGTTTTTGTGTGTTTCTCTTTGAAGGCAATGCATTTAATTTGTGTTATTGATTCACTGACATTGAACTCATGGTAAACAGCAGTAGAGCTGAGGCCTGAAGGAAGCATATCTAATACACATATTTTTTGTGTAAGGCACACCACAACCTTGCACTTTGAGATATTAGATAGGACTTCAGCGCTACTCTTGTGGGACATATCAATCAGCAAAATCACCAACAAAAGCACCAAGTGTAAAAGCTATAGCATTAGATATACTATGTACAGGGAATTTGTTTAGAATAGGAGAGCAGAACAAGAAGGCAGAGCATCCCCTTGTTAAACCAAAGCTGGGCGTGTGCGCTTTGGGCAAACCAATTTTGTCACCACTCCGACATGTCCACAAACCACCACGAGGACACTTGAGAGTATTGATCTGGGAGTTAGAAATTTTAGTGAGTAGGTGAATTTAAAAACATAGAATCCATGAATAATGAAGACAACTGTATTTTATTCATTTTGATGCTATTATAAAGGGATTTTAAAAAAAGATTTCATGTCAGTTTATTCATTGCTACTGTGTAGAAATAAAATTGGTTTTTGCATAGCGACCTTGTATCCTGCAACTTTGCTGAACTTGTGTATTGGTTTGAATATTGTTTTCTAGTGGAATTCTTATCATTTTCTATATGATCATGTCGTTTGCAAATGGAAAAAAATTATTTCTTCCTTTTCAACACAGATGGCTTTAATTTCATTTTCTTGCCTAATTGTCCTGGCTAAAATTTCCAGTATAATTTTGAATAGAAGAGGTGAGAGCACTTATTCTTGATTTTAGGGGAAAAGCACTTTCACCATTAAGTATGATATTATTTGTGAGTTTTTTGGTAGATTTCTTTCACCAGGTCAAGGAAATTCCTTTCTAATTCTCACTGGTTGAGAGTTCTATTATGAAGGGGTATTGAATTTTGTCAAATACTTTTTGTGTCTACTAAGATAAATGTGATTATTTTATTAATGTGGTGTATTTCATTAGTTGATTTTCAGATGTCAAGCCAACTTTGCCCTTTTAGGATAAATCCTACTGCTCTTTATATGTGATCCATTTTATAAATTGCTGAGTTCTATATACCATTATTTTATTGAGGATCTTTGCATCTATATTCATTGGTCTGTGATATTGGTCTGTAGTTTTCTTGTGATCTTTTTCTGGTCTGGTTACCATAGTAATACTCACTTAACAGAATGAGTTGAGAAATGTCCCTTCTCTTCTACTTTTTGGAAGAGTTTGTATAGAACTGGTTTTCTTGTTGTTTTATAGATTAACTATTTTTTGACCATTTACTACTTTAATCACTCCAGAATTTATTTGGTTATAAAGTACATGATATGATAATGATGGATTTTTTTGCACTAATAACTAACCAGTTGGACTAGTGCTTACGGAACAATAGTCTGCCGCTGATTTGAAAATGTACTCTTTCATAATATTAAATTCATAGGTACATTCTTTTAATTAACTTACCCAAGATTTTTTTTTTATCAGACATGGCTTAGCTATTCCTACCTTCTTATTTTTCTAGATTAAATGTGGAATCGTTCTGTAAAGAATATTCTGCCTACTTCTTGCTTTCTGAAATAGTATTGTGTCAGAGGAAAAGAATGTGTAATTTTATACTTCTCAATCTGGCTTGTTCAGCTCTGTGATTAATGGAAATCTGTCTCATCTCTTATTGATTGACTGTTATAGATGTTTTTCAGTATTGTTGTACATATAAATCTATTTTTGCCTATTCATGAATAAAACATTTGACATCTGTTTGGTGTGGGGAAACTAAATGATGTGTGAAAAACCACTGAAGAGCTAGATAAGTGATAGCTATTTTTAAAATCACATCTTAGTTATAAATATCCTTTGCAGATGTAGCATTTCACACCATGACTCATTAGTAGTGCTCTCTTTCCCTTACTCCACTCCCTTCTGTAGATACATACTCTTTCCTATCCCGTGTGATTTTCTGCATTTGATGGAACTAGTTTATAAAGTTTGAATGGCCACAACAGTGACAGTCTCATGTCTGTGAACATGGCTTTGCTGACATTTAGGATTCCTTGAAATTCCTGTGTATGAGACTGCACTATCACTTCTCTGTTGAAGCCATTGCCTCTCAATAAACCCTAGCAAAGAATAAACTTCATCTAATTCCCAATAGAAGCAAAGACTGAAATAACCTGGATACATATAAAAGCAAATAGAATCAAATAACTTGGAGTATAATCAATAGTAGAATATTTTCTGCCATCATAGTGGTATTTTTCTACAAACATTTAATAACATGGAAACATTTTCAATGTGTTCAATGAAAAGAGAAAGATACAAATTTACTAGCATATGAAAAGAAATACATCAAAACTAGTTACACTAGTTGCCTGGGAAAACCACTAAACACATTTTAAATAAATAAGTTCCTATAGTTTGTTAACCAGGCACACACTACATCAAATTATCCACTAGAAAAACAGCTCAACTGATAATCTACACTCAGAATTGTGAAGTCCTACTCATGTCATCTTCAAGTTAGGTCTCATATATTTAAATTTTTTTTTGTTTTGATATAAATTTATGCTGACCAAAGAGTTGTAGTATAGTACGAAGAATTCCTTCACCTATATTCCCTGCTTACTGTTTACATTTTGCACAACCATGTTACATTTCTCGGAAAAAAGAATTTATCAAGCATTGGTGCACACCATTAAATTACATATTTTATATGGATTTCACCAGTTTTTCTTCAAGTGTCTTTTTTCCTGTTCTACGATCAAATACAGGTCAACAGGTTGCATTTAGTCATCATGCCTCCTGAGTCTCCTCCAATCTGTGACGCTGATACTGATTTTTCTTGTTTCCTATGACCTTGACACTTCTTAGGCATACTGTTAAGGTCTTTTACATAATGGCCTTCAATTTAGGTTTATTTAATGTTTTCTCATGATTAGATAGAGGTTATGTTCTTTTGGAAGACTTTCACAGAAGGGAAGCCCTTCTCACTGCCTCATTTCAAGGGGTAGATGAAATAAGCCTAATTATTACTGGTGATAATAACATTTATCACTTCCTTAAAGTGGTGTCTGCCAGGTTTCTCTAATATAAAGGGATTTTTTGCTTTCTATACTCTACTCTTATTAGCAGCAAGTCAGTACGTCTAGCCCATATTCTAGAGGAGGGGAATTAAATGGGGGTTGTATTTTGAGTTAAATTTTTTTAACATTTTCTTCTGTTGGCTTCTGAGTGGTGTCTGTTTCTCCTGATTGACAATGTGGTCTAACTATTGTGTATCAGTTTCTATCTCTGTAGCATGTTGGTCCATTTTTTTTTTTTTTTTTAGTTTTTATTACTGTAACAAATTTACAACATAAAATTTCCTATTTAACTGCTTTCAATATAAAATTCTGCGATTTTAATTACATAGTATATTCACAATGTTATGCTACATCACCACCACCCATTATCAAAACTTTTTCATCACGTTACCGGAAACTCCAGACACATTAAACAATAACTGCTCATCTTTCCCCACCCTGGCCCCTGGAGGGCTCTAATCTACTTTCTATCTCTATGAATTTGCATATTCTAGGTATTAATATAAGTGAGCTCATAAACCCCTTTTGTGCCTAGCTTATTCATTCAAAATAATGTCTTTTAAGTTCATGATGGCTTATCTCTCGAGGTGCCACAGGGGTTTCACTCTAATTGGACAATTTTTTCACTTTATTTGGACAATTTATTAAGTCAGAAAATTCCAAACATATCCTTCAATTTAGGTTAAAATCCAAACTAAGCTTTAGCTGCTATAAATGATGAGCTTATTTGAGAAATTCCACTTAAGGTTTTCCATACTATATTTTGTATATGTCCTGGGAATTGTAATTTAATGTAACTGATTATGAACATATCTTCAATATTTGGTATCATCTCTACTGATAATTTGCATGATGAGATAGGGAGAAACTAGACCCAGAGTCTCATTGTGTGAGTAGCAGATTTACAACATAAACTAAATTCAGTGTTGCCTGGTGTCTGCTAAAGTAAGGGCTCCTGAAACTTGGGGTGGGGACATATGGGTTGATAGTGATGGCAACAGGAACATGAAAATCCTGGATTCTGTTGAGCCTTTTCTAGATAGACAAGTAATGGTCTGTCCTGGGGAATGGCTACCCCACCTCTAGCTTGCCCTGAGGAAACAGACATCCAATCTTCAGTCTTCCCTAAGAAGAGAGCTACCTGACCTGACATCCATCCTGCCCTGAGGAAACAGCTTCCTGGCTTCTAGTCTTCTCTGAGGGGTCCGCCATCCAACCTCCACCTAAAGAGATTGACCTCTGAGTGCCTGCTAAACCTGTAACCACCTCCCCAGGGGAAAGAGCCCTCACTCCTCTGTCTGGAGTGATTAATCATGTTTCACCAGATGAAACACACATGGAATACCCTGAGGTAATTTGCTTGAAAGAAACTTCAGTTTCTTTACATGACCCACTTCCACCACCCTTCTTTTCTTCAAGACCTATAACTAGACTAAAGTCCCAACAGGTCCCAATAAGTGAGGTTCAAAGTGAGACCCATGAGGAGGTCCACTATACTCCAAAAGAACTGCATTGAGTTTTCCAATTATATAGACAGAAATCAGGGAAATATGTGTGGGATGGATATTAAGGGTGTAGGATAATGGTGGAAGGAATATAAAGTTGGATCAGGCTGAATTTATTGATATGGGTCCACTAAGCTGAGATTCTGCATTCAGTGTTATAGTTCAAGGAGTTATAAAGGATGTTAACTGTTTGGTTGGTTGACTGAAACATGGATCAAAAGGTGGCCAACATTACTTGAGGTTTGAATGCCAGAACTGCCCTGGTATATGGAGATGAGGGGATCCAGAAGTTTAGAGAGATTGGGATGTGAGAGTGGATTTATCATGGAAGACCTGCTCACATATACCAGGAATGTCCAGAGAACACACCTTCTATAAGGACTTTGAGGAATAAATTTGTGAGACTAGCGCTATCATTGCTGAATAGCTCTGTAGTTGGCCTTCTCTGTAGATCAGATGTTGTGGGAACTGCTGTCACTGGTGGAATCCTTAAACACAATGGGGATGATAGGACCCCAAATTGGCAGAAGCCATGTACTACCATAATGAACAAAAGACTCAAAGCAACAATCAAAATACTCTGACTCACAGAGACTTAAGGCATTGGCTAGTAGATCATTGGGTTCCTACAAGAAAAATAGACGGGCAGTCTACTCAATTCTTGTTTGAGCTGTATAATTAGAAGAGTTTTAGGTCAAGTATAAAGAAGTGTAACTCGAATTACAAAAACAGAGTCACAATTCCTTAATCAATTCCTAGACATGAGACAGTTTACAGACCCAGAGCCCCTTGAATGAGGGGAAGGTCATGTACTCTTGTGGAAGGACCCTGTTATACTGCCAAAAAGTTTGCTCTGTTAACCTTCCTTCCAGCCTTCCTCAAAGAGATCTATGGCTTTTTACCAGGTAACTGTGCATTGGGGAAAAGATTGTGGATTACTAGACACTGGCTCAGAAATGACACTAATTCCAGAAGCATCAAAATGTTACTTTGGTCCCCCAGTTCAGATTAGGAACTTATCAAGGTCAGGTGATCATTTGAGTGTTAGCTCCAGTCCCTCTCACTGTGAGTGCGGTCATTCCCCAGACCTATTTCCCCAGGTCCAGAATGCATGATTGCAATCAATGTACTCAGCAACTGGTAGAATCTCCACATAGGTAGCCTGACTGATGGAGTGGGGGCTTTATGGTAGGAAAGGCTAAGTGGAAGCCACTAGAACTGCCCCTACCTAGCAAAATAGTAAATCAGAAGCAATACCAGATCCTGGTGGAATTGCAGAGATTACTGCCACTCTTAAGAACTTGAAGGATGCAGGGGCACTGATACCCACTACATCCCCATCCAAATCTCCTATTTGGCTTGTTCAGAAAATAGATTAGTCTAGGAGGATGACAGCGGATTATCAGAAATGTAACCAGGTGGTGACTCCAATTGCAGCTTTTGTTCCAGATGTGGTATAAATGCTTGAGCAAAACAAGACATCCCCTGGTACCTGATATGCAGCTGTTGATTCTGGCAAATGCTTTTTTCTCAATAGCTATTAGTAAGGACCACTAGAAATAATTTGTTTTCAACTGACAAGGCCAACAGTATACCTTCATTGTCCTACCTCCGGGGAATATCAACTCTGTAGCCCTATGTCATAATCTTGTCTGCTGGGACCTTGATTATTTCTCCATCCCACAAGATATCACACTAGTCAATTATATTGATGATATCATATTGATTGGATCTAGTTAACAAAAAGTAGCAACTTCTCTAAACTTATCGGTAAGGCATTTGCATGTCATGGGGTGGGAGATAAATCCAACAAAAATAGATGGGCCTACCACCTCAGTGAAATTTCTAGGTGTCTAGTGGTGTGGGGCATGTTGAGGTATTTCTTTTAAGGTGAAGGATGACCCCTCCTGTGACCACAAAAGAGTCACAACTCCTTACTACTTCTTTGGATTTTGGAGACAACATATTTCTCATTTGGCTGTGCTACTCCAACTTATTTACCGAGTGACCAGAAAATCTGTTAGTTCCAGTATAAGAGGAGGCACTGTGACAGCTCCAGGCTATTGCACAAGCTGTTCTGCCACTTGGGCCATATGACCCAGCAGATCCAATGGTGCTGAGAGTGTCAATGGTAAACGGAGATGCTGTCTGGAGTCTTTGGGTGACCCTTATATGAGAATCATGATGCAGGCCCTTAGGATTTTGGAGTAAAGTGTTACCATTCTTTGCAGATAACTACTCTCCTTTTGAGAAACCCTGCTACTAGGCCTTAGTAGAAAGTGAATGCTAAACCATAGACCACCAAGTTACCATGAGACCTGAGTTAACCTTCATGAGCTGAGTGTTGTCTGACCACCAAGCCATAAATTCGGCATGCACCCCAGCACTCAATCCTAAAATGGAAATGGTATATAAGAGATAGAGCTCAAGCAGGTCCTGAAGGCATGAGTAAATTACGTTAGGAAGTTGTCAAAATGCACATATCCCCCCTTCCTGCCACATTACCTTCTCTTTCACAGTCCAGAGCTATGGCCTCCTTATACACACTTGACTGAGGAAGAGAAAACTTGGGCCTGGTTCACAGATGGTTCTACATGATATGAAGGGACAACCCAAAAGTGGACAGCTGCAGCACTACAGCTCCTTTCTGGGATGTCCCTGAAGGACAGTGGTGAGGGGAAATCCTCCCAGTTGGTGGAACTTCGAACAGTGCACCTGTTTGAAACAAAAGCAAAATGACTCATTTTGCTTAGAAGGAGAACTGGCCAGAGGTGTTTTAGTGTACTGACTCCTGGGCTGTTGCTAATGATTTGGCTGGATGATCAGGGACTTAGAAGGAGTATGATTGGAAAATTGGCAACAAAGAGCTCTGTGAATAGACTTTTCTGATTTGGTGAAAATCATGAAGATATTTGTGTCCCATGTGAATGTTCACCAGTAAGTGAGTTCAGCAGAGAAAGGTTTTAATGATCATGTGGATATGATGACCCATTCTGTGGCTATAAGTCATCCTCTTTCCCAGCAACTACTGCCATTGCCCAATGGGTTCATGAGCAAAGTGGTCATGGTGGTAGGGATGGAGGTTATGCATGGGCTGAACAACATGGACTTCCACTCACCAAGGCTGACCTGACTATGGCCACTGCTGAGTGCCCAGTCTGCCATTAGCAGAGTTCCATAGTCAGTCCTGTTACACCACCATTCTCTGAAGTGATCAGCCTGCTACCTAGTGGCAGGTTGATTACAGTGGGCCACTTCTATCATGGAAGGGGCAGAAATTTGTTCTAACTGGAATAAATACATACTCCAGATATGGGTTTGCCTTTCCTGCATGCAATGCTTTAGCTAAAACTACCATCTGTGGACTTATGGAATGCCTTATACACCCTCATGGTATTCTACACAGCATTGCTTCTGATCAAGGAAACACTTCACAGCAAATAAAGTGTGGAATGGGCACATGCCCATGGAATTCTCTTGTCTTACCATGATCCCAATCATCCTGAGGCAGCTCGGCTAATAGAGCAGTCGAATGGCCTTTTGAAGACCCAGTTGTGGTGCCAACTAGGTGGCAATACATTACAAGACTGGGGCAGTGTTCTCCAGGAGGCTGTGTATGCTCTGATTCAGTATCTACTCTATGGTGCTGTTTCTCCCATAGCCAGGATTCATGGGTCAAGAAACCACAGGGTGAAAAATGGGAGTTGCATCACTCACTATCACTCCTAGTGATCCATTAGAAAAATATTTGCTTCCTGTCCCTGCAACCTAAGCACTGCTGGTCTACAGGTCTTTGTTCCAAAGGAGGAGTGCTCCTACCAGATGATGCAACAATGATTCCATTGAACTGGAAATCAAGACTGCCACTCAGCCACTTTGGGCTTCTCATGACTCTGAATTAGCAGGCAAAGAAGGAGCTTACTGTACTGCTCAGTTGATTGAGCCTGACTATCAAGGGAAAATAAACTACAATTACACAGTGAAAGTATAAAAGAGTTTTCCCATAATACAGGAGATCCCCTAGGGTGTATCTTAGTATTACCATGCCTGTAATTAAAATGAATGGAAAACTGAAACAGCCCAATCCAGGCAGGACTACCAATGACTAAGAAACTTCAGGAGTGAAGGTTTAGATCACCCCACCAAGCAAAGAACTATGGCCAGCAGAAGTGTTTCCTGAGGGTTAAGGGAGAATGGAATAGGTAGTGGAAGAAGGTAGTGATAAATATGAACTGTTACCACTTGAAATGAGGACTGTTATGTACGAATATTTCCTCCTTGTTTTGTTATGAGTATGCTTGTATTTGTTCATAAAGTAAATATCTTGTTTACTTATCATATGACATAAGTTGTATTGATTATGTTATAGCATTTAAGTTATAGGATATCAAATTTAAGAGTGAATGTTATCCAAGTATTTGCACCCTATTCTGGAGAGATTTAGTGTTCCCAGTTGTACACAGGACAGTTGAGTATTTTAGGAGAAACATATGTCTGCTATTGTGTTCTATTCAGAGACCAAGCATGTTTAAGATGATGAGCATATCTGCCAAGTTGACAGGGTTGGACTCTGAAGGTTAGTTTCAGGTGTCGACTTGACCAAGTGATCATGCCCAGATGGCTGATAGATAAACCAGAAGGCAGGTTCATTAAGTCATCAGTCAGTTGATTGCATCTGTGGCTGATTACATCTATGATCACTTAAGGGTGTGTCTTCTGCAAATGAGAAAAATCTAATCAGCTGGACTTTATCCAATCTGGTAAAGACTTTTAAAGGAGAAGATAATATTCACTGCTTCTTTAACCAGCCAGTCTCTCCTAAGGAATTCATCGACTCCCTTCATCTTAGTTGCCAGTCTTGCAGCCTGCCCTACAGATTTTGGACTCTTGCATCCCCCTGGTTGCATGAGACAACTTTTATAAATCTTACATTTACTGAAATCTTCTGTTGATTCTGTTTCTCTAGAGAACTTTGACTAATACAACTCTCTCAGAAATAAAGAGAGAAATGTTTCAATAGGGGACAGTTTTTCAACTCTACTGTATACTGTTGAAAGTTTGTGTAAGGTGAAAAATAGTTCACTGATTGGGTAACATGAAGATAATGGTGTTTTTTTCCCTAGGGTAAGCATAGTGAAAATGTGACTTTGGAAGCCCAGTTGGAATGGATTCATCTTAGAATAGGAGATTAAAGATGAGGAAGGAACAAAGTACTATCATTGAAGTTTTTTTCTTGAAAGGAAGCTGAGAAATGTAATAATTTATACAAGAGTATGTTGGATGGTGGGTGAGGTTTTATAAGCTGGAGAATAATAGATCATTTTTATGCAAACATGGAAATAAGTAAGTAGAAAGGAAGAAACTGCTGGATTGGAGAAGAGCTAGGATATTTGGAGGAGGGAAGCCATTCAGGGCATGGACAGGATGGTATTCCATGCACTTGGGAAGGTTTTAGCCCTAATAGGAGCAGAAAACTTTATGTTATCAGCAGTGACGGGAAGGAACTGTAGGATAGAAGCAGATAGATTGCCAGCAATTGTGCCAGTGTTTTAATTGGTGCCAAAATTAAGTTTTAAAAACCTTATCCAGAATTATGAACACCTGAGGACACACTGCCCTATCAGTTTGATTAATACTGGCCACAAGATGAAGCCCAAGAACGCGTGAAGTTTGTCTCTTAAATAAGCATATAAAAATGCATTATATATATATATATATTTAGAGGGACAGCCTGCCTCATTAAAAAGCTTTTTCAACGTTGTAAAAGTCTTCAGTTAAAGTCTGAACTGGAACCGAGGATGCCGGGGTCATAGACCTTTTGAGGTTTCTCCTTGTGCCTTTGGAGACTGGAGCAACAACAGTGCTTCAGTTTTTGCTAAAGCTTTCAGAATGCAATATCCCAGAGGTGGGCTGACCTTTACAAAAGGGATTTACTAGGTTACAAATTAACAATTCTAAAGCCTTGAAAATGTCCAAATGAAGGCATCCAAAAAAAGATACCATGACTGAAGAAAGGTCTTAGAACACAGGTATGGGGAACACCTCCGTCAGGTGGGAAGACAGGTGGCCAGCATCTGCCGGATCTTGCTCCTGGGTTCATTGCTTTCAGCTTTTGATTCCAGTGGCTTTCTCTCTCTGTCTTGTGCGGGGTCTTCTCTTCGCATCTCTGGGTGTTTCTCTCTCTAAGCATCTGTGGGTCCTCTCTTAGTTTCTCTGAGACAAACTTTGGATTTCATCTTCTAGTTTAGCATCTTCCTGAGCATTTTCTTTCTTCAAGCATCTGTGTTTTCTCCAAAATGTCTCCCTCTTAAAAGACCAATAAACAGATTAAGACCCACCTTGAATGGGCAGGGCCACATATCTAGGGAAACAACCTAACCAAGAGGTCCTACCCACAGTAGGTCTGCCCTCACAAAATTGGATTAAAAGCTTGGCTTTTCTAACCTACGCAATAGCTTCAAACCAGAGCTTTGTTCTAGAGGCTTAATTCTACATTTATATAAGCTACAGACAGATTTTTAGTGATTCAGTCTATTCTTTTATCATCTATAATTTTGAATTGTCCTTTATCTTCCTAGAGAAAATTTAGTTTTCCCATATTTCCTTGCATTAAATCTTTCTCAACACGGGATGAAGCTGGGCTCATCATTCTAACAGCATTCCTCACGTGGTACACACTCAATCTTAAACTGTTACTGGGAAATTGAAAGCATGCAAGTACGTAATGTGATAGAATTTGCGTTTTTTATCTTCCAAGCATATGAGCTAATATGTAATGTAGAAGAAGGAGAGTGAATTTTTAGCCTAGAGGCCTAGAGCAGGTTCATTAAAGAAGAGAAATCTGTTCAGGACGTTAAAGGATGGTTACTACTGGAATATGCAGAGTAGGGCAAAGGGTCCACCAGGGAGAGAAACCAGCATGACTAAAAGACCATGGGCCTCTATCCCCCCCTGAGCTAACTGAAGCATAATAAGTACCTGAAAGGAAAGAACATGAAATAAATTTGGAAATGTAAACCCAGACCAGGTTAGGAGGTGATCATGCTTTGAGAGATAGGTTGAACACTGCTAATATGGATCCGAAATCAATGGGTAGCTACTGAACTATTTTAAGATGGGAGCTGGGAGGTGTTACATAGTTAGAACCATGCTTTTTGAAAGATAAATGAGGCAGTTGTGTATTTTGGAGTCAAAGCTAAATGGATGTAAATAGTAACGACTATAAACTTGTTAAATAACTTGCTTTTGAAGAATAGGTTAAACTGGATGCCTATTCCTGGCTACTGCACACTCTTTTTCCATTAAGCTGGAAATAAGAATGGAGTTTCCTTTTCAATAAAACATTTTAAACACATGAAAACAAAAATGCCCCACATAAAACAAGATCAGAAATGGTTTTGAATCCTTAAACATCCAGTCAAGGGGGAAAGCAATGACCTTGTTTTCTGTTCAGACTTTCCTGAAAGTTTGCCAAGTGGAAAGCTTTACAATATTCTGATTATTGGTCAAGAGGCCAAAATTTTTTATTCATAAAAGTACCAGTGTCCTTTAACTCCTGCAGCAGGGTCACATCCTAATGACATCAGCTAGACATTTTGCAGTGTCCCCATCTTGGCTTTTGAGTGTTTTCTAATCTATCCAACTCATTTTTAGTGAAAAGAAGACAATTTTATTTCCATATTTATTAATGCATTAAGTCCTTGTCCACTTATGTGTTTTTTCCCTGTTTCCTTTTTTTCTAAATGGCCTTAATTATATCTCTGTTTCTATCTTTCTCTGCCTTAAAATGTACATGGAAATATAGGGATGAGTGGGAACAGCTTAAGGCATGCTATAAAGTTGGAAGTAAACTTATTAGGATGTAGAAAATAATACAGTACATAAACCTACCTAATTTCCCTATTCGGAAAATTCTTTACTCTAAAAATAAGAGCCAAAATCTGAAGATATCAAAATAATATAAGCTTTTTTGTTTATTTTTTAACAGAGAAAGTTGTTCTATCACACACATAGTAATATACTCTTATTGGGAATCAAAAAAGGGGGCTTATGCTTATCACAGACGGTTTATAAATAATTTTTAAGTGACTGAAAATCAGTGTTTGAATTTAAAACTTCAGAAAGCATACTAAGATAAGGTCTTACACTATTTATGTTATTAGTTTGCTTATACCTCCTCCCAAACATACACAAACATGTCCTTGACTAATGAATTTAAACATTCCATGTCCTTACAAACACATATTTAGCCTTAATAAAATCTAATGTAAAGTAAGTTTACTGTAAACTTTTTAATAAACTATGGCACATCTTGAGCCATAAGTGATAATCCTAGTATAATCCAAGACACAGGTATTTGGTTGTTTTGTACCCTCAGAAGGAATAGAGTAAAATTTCCTACATTCAGGCTAACTAGCTCACTTTTTTACGTAACTAGGAAACAAAAGAAAGCTTATTTAGCCATAATAAAATAGTAAAGAATATAATAAAATCAGCAAAGATATAATTTAAATTGTAAAAATTCAAAGTATATTCTAAAGGATGTATACAACTTTTTGTGCCCTCAAATTAGAGTGAATATATTTTTCCTAAGTGAATATGGCACATTAGCAAAATAAATCATATACTATAGCATGAAGTAAGTAGCAATGAATTTAAAAGTACAAGTATCATGCATACCGTGTTTTCTCAGGATAATACAGTTCAATTAAGAATGTAAAAGAACAAGAAAAGATAAATAGGCCACAGATGTTGGAAGTTTAAAAATATATCTAAGCAATATATGGTGAAAGAAGATGTCTTTAAGTACATTTTTAAAAAATATTAGAACTAACGCAAAATGACTGTATGGTATATCAAAACCTGTGGAAATTACAAAAACAATACTTTGAGGGAGACTTACAACTTTTAAATGTTAACACTGGAATAGAAAAATGGTTGAATAAATCCAAAATTAGAAGGATGAAAGATCAATGAAATAGAAAACAAAGGAATAATGGAGAGAATTAACCAACTCCAATGTTATTTTACTGAAGAGAAAAATGTAACAAAACAGATTAGTCTCTATGAACTTTGATCCTAGTAAAATAGTTGTAAGGAAAAATAAATATTACTAAAGATAGGGGGGATATAAGTGATGTGATAATAGGGAAGTAGCTATGCAACAAATTTATGCCAAAACATTTGAAAATTAAACACAATGACAAATTTTTAGAAAGATATTATTTTAAAGCAATCCCCAAATAAATAGAAAACCAGAATCATCCCAGAATTCTAAATCTATGGAAAAATTATTAAAAATCCTCTTTCTAACACATACACATACCACCACACCACCAAAACAAACAAAAAATCTCTAGGTCCATAGTATAGAAAAGATCTACAATATTTTCAAAAAACAGATCATTCCGATCTTTTATAAATCAGAAAATTAGAGTATATCTTTCCGTGAGACAAATTAAATATCAAGAGAGAGTAAAACATACCAAGAGCAGTATGAGAAAGGGAAGTTACATGCCCATTTCACTCTTAATTTTTTTTCTTTATTGGAGAGGTTGTGATTTCGCAAAGCAATCATGCATAAAATAAACACGTGGTCCAACCTGGAAATGAGCCAGGTGCACCTGAGAAGAACGTTTATTCTGTTTTGGTTGGTTAAAGTGTTCTGTACACATCTGTTAGGTTTAGTTGGTTTAGAGTATTATTCAACTCTTGTATTTCCTTACTGATCTTTTGACTATATGTTCTATCCATTATTGAAAGTGTTGTCTTAAAGTTTCCAACTATTAGTATAGCACCGTCAATTTTACCCTACAAGTCTGACAATATTTGCTTCATATATTTTGGTGTTCTGCTGTTTGGTGCATCTTCTTGTTAAACTGTTCACTTCATCTGTACATAATGACCATCTTTGTCCCTCAAAACTATCTTTGACTTAGTCTCTTTTATATGATATTAGTGTAGCTACTCCAACTCCTTTTTGGTGACTATTTGCATGTTATATATTTTTTCTATCTTTTCACTTCTAACTTACTTATATCTTTGAATTTAAGGTGAGTCTCTTGCAGACAGCACATAGTTGAGTCTTGCTTTTTTATCTGTTCAGCCAATCTCTGCCTTTTTACTTAGAGTATTTAACCCATTTATATTTAAAGTCATTACTGATAATGCAGGATTTTCTTCTGCCAATTTACTATGTAGCCTCTGTATGTCTTATACTTTTCTTGTCCCTCAATTCTTCCTTTAATGCTTACTTTTATATTCATTTAAATTTTTGACTTGTGCAGTGTTTAGTCCTTTCTTTTTTCTATCTGGATATATTTTTCATCTATGTTCCTTGCGGTTACCATGGGATTAAAATTAAACATGCTAAATATATAACAATCATGCTTGCTTTGATACCAACTTAACTTTGATAGCATATGTATATACTTTTCCTATATCCCCTCTCTCCTCCAACCTGTTTTTTGCATCTGTTACCACTTATATCTTTGTATCATTATTTTTATGTGTTTGCATTTTAATACCAGTAGGAAATAAGAAGTGGAGTTACATAAGAAGCAATACAACACAAGAATACTGGCATTTATTATTATCCCAAATGGTTACCTTTACCAGAGGTCTTTATTTCTTTATGTGACTTTGTACCACTGTCTAGTGTCCTTTCCTTTCAGTCTTAAGAACTTCATTATCATTACTTGTACAGCATGTCTTGTGGTCATGAACGCCCTTGGGTTTTGATTTCCTGGGATTATTTTAAGTCTCACCAGATATAAAATACTTGGCTAGCAATTGTTTTCTTTTTAGCAGTTTACATATTTCAATGCTCTGCCTTTGTGCCTACATGGTTTCTGATGATAAATTGGAACTCAATCTAATTGTGCCTCCTTTGCTTTTCTCCTGCAGCTTTCAGAACTCTCTCCTTGGCCTTTGTGTTTGATTATGTGATCAAATGTGATGGGTTGTATTTTTCTCCATGTTTATCTTTTTTTGGTATTCTCCAGGTTTCTTGGATGCATATATCTTTTGCTATATTTGAGTTCTCTGTCATTGTTTCTTTGACTACTCCTTCTGTCCCTTTCTCGCTTCTCCTTCCGTGACTCCAGTAATACATACATTGGTGCCCTTGATGGTGTCTGGAGGTGTCTTAAGTAATTTTGCCTTTGACATTTATTTTTGCTTTCTGTCCTCAGTGTAGCTCATTTAAAGTGTCTTTTCTTTGAGTTCACTGATTCTTCTGTCAGCACCAATCTGCTCTTGAAACCCACCTGGGTGTTTTGCTGTTTTGGCTTTTTTTTTCCATTCCAGTTATTGTGTTCTTCCACTCCAGTAGTTCTGTTTGGTTCCTTTTTTTAAAAAAAAGTATTTTTATTGAGAAATATCCACATACAGTCCAACCATATTATATGATCAATGGCTAACAATATCATTACATAGTGCGTATTCTTCACCATGATCATTTTTAGCACATTTGTATCACTCCAGAAAAAGAAAGAAAAAGAAAAAAACAAGAACTCATACATCCCACCCCTTACCCTTCCCTCTCATTGACCCACAGTATTTCAATCTACCCAATTTTAATCCTTTATTTCCCCCATCATTCACTTATTTTCATCCTTTTTCTTTTTACTCATCTCTCCATGCCCTGAATAAAAGATGATAAGAGATTTTGAGCTGCAGCCCTCCCATCAGGTAGGTATGTCCAGGCCAAAGTTTAGGCTCCTCTCTGTCTTTTCTGAGCCTGTGTCTTGCCCTGGGACTGCGTTTGCTACTTGTTTTGGGAGATGCCCTGCTTACCGCAGTTTAATGCTCCTCTCTTTCCCAGGGCCTCCCTCTCCTGGGTGTTTAAGGTGACAGGGCTTTGCCCCAGACTGTCCACCTCTAAGGATTCTTACACTCCTTCCACTGCACCAAGCTGCTCTCATGGGGAGGGCAGATTCTGAGTGGGAGCAGGACATGCTGGAAAGGATTCTCTCGAGTCCGTTTTTGCATCCAGGACAGGCCCAGGGGGTGCAGACTAGCTCTCAATTTCCCTGGGGAGAGGATGAGAACAGAGCAGGAGCTTCTTCCATGACTCCCTGAGCGGCGCTTTCTTGCCTTCCCTGCAGACACGGCCCTTCTGTATACTGTCCCTTCCCGTCCAGGGGAAGCAGAGTCTCTTTAAGCTTCTTCTGTCGCTGCCTTTGTCCAGGGCTGGGTTGGACAATGGCTCTGACCCTGGTCCCCAGGGATCCGAATTTGCTCATCAAAAACTGTGATCAGCCATCAGCCTTGCCTGCGGCTTCTTGTGAGAAAGAGGAATTTTACGTCCCTTCTTTCACCAGAAGCTATCCAGGATGCCGCCACACACTGCTGCAGGAGTGGTAGA